>CM040239.1:285920889-286220889 GCA_022545495.1 Chrysanthemum lavandulifolium | reverse complement strand
TGTGTTTAGCGACTTGGTTCATAGCGACTTGTGCTTAGCGACTTGGTGACTTAGCGACTTGTTCTCAAGGTTTATAGCGACTTGTCTCTAGCGACTTGTTGACTTTTCCCGACAAAACTTCAAACGGCTATAACTTTTGATCCGTAACTCCGTTTTCAGCGTTCTACCCATCAAAACGACTGTGAGAACGAGGAGAATCATTCGGGTCAACCCTCGAGGCCTAAATCCGCTCCAAACAGAAGTTATTGAGGTTTTTAAGTTTTTAGACCTAAATTTCTCCGTAAAATTGTGCAACAACCAACCCAAATCACAACCAAACAACATCTTTGCTAATCCTACAAACAAACACAAGACCCAACACACAATTTTCTATCATTGTGTCGATCCATCAGCTATCTTAACACGGTCTATTGGTCACTATATCATGGTTTCTTCTTGATTTTGTAAAATCCCGCGAAAGAATCTATTTCTGGTTTTAATCATAGACTTGTAAAATCTCGTGTATACTACAACATCATGTCTTACTCTCTCGACCCGGTGATTTCGGAGGTACTTAAATTGTATGATGTGTGGACACCAATGATAATGTATGCTACATCGAACGATTAAAGATGATTGAATTAATCAATGATGATTTGAGTTCTTCATGCTCCGAGTCCAATGAGAAAGATTTGCACTGCTCGTGCCATGAATGCCATACAAAAGGAAAGCAAGATTGAACCTTATCAACAACTTCACTCTCACCTCATGTTACTTCTACCCACAACAATGGAACGAACATGTATTGCCCTTTTCCGTCGGGACTTATCCACATTAACAGGAACGTTCTTTGTTAAACCTAGAGCAATTGGAGCTACAACTTGACAAAGAGAAGGTTCATAAGGATAGTTCCAGAATGCACTTCAAGTGATCTACAAACACTTTCGGTCATTCATTAGAAGGAATTCTCATCGATTATGATCAAGACATGACCGAAATGTCCTTCAAGAGACACTTTGGAATGGAAATTTAGCGTTCACGAGACACCGATCCATCTCATGGATAATGTGGAGAAGTATATTGAGGAAGTTACTCGAAAGATGATAAAGTAGATGAGAGTCGGGTGCAGTTGAGAGATATTTGTGATAAGTCGGGTAATGTATCGAAAGGTCGGGTGTTCTTGAATGCGAATATCGAAACAACAAAGAATGATGTAACCACCGCAAGAACTCTGGCACACAAGAAGTGGATCTTTGTGATCGAAAGGTGAATGAATGTCGGTACAATCAACAAATTGTAGTATTGAGACCAAGAAGGCATCGATGATGGATCATTGACACCGAATACTGAGGCTCGAGAGACGTTAAGCTTGAAACACCAAGAGTTCGGTGACTCTTGTTACACATGATGTGGATGCGATATCGGACGTAAATTGAGCGGTGTCATGTAATGAGGTACCCTTTATCGCTCAACATAGTGCATCCGATAAAGTACTTAATCAAACCGATCATGATGTTGAACATGACTTTGATAAATGTTTCAGAATCGAGGTGAGTCCGAGATTAAGTGTTTCAAAACAAACAATAAGATTGATAAAATGGCTTTTGATGAACTTTCAAACAAATTCTCAAATCTTGAAAAACATTGCATTTCACTTGAAATTGCGATACAAAGTAAAGAAGAAAGTTTCAAATTAACAAACCATGTAAAATCCGGAACTTCCCGAATTCGTGAACTTTTGAAATGAACACTTTGAAAGCTCAACTTCAAGACAAAGACTCAACCATCAACAATTTGAAGAAACATATTTCGGTATGCATGTGAAAAGTAATTTGGTTACAAGTAATTCGATGTTAATGCTATTGATGATATTCAAATGAGAAATGATGAATTAGCTATTTGTGTGGCCAAATTACTAAAGGAAAATGAGTCTTTGAGAAAGAATCACATAGAACTAAGTGATTACATCAAAGAAGCTAGAACTAAGTCAATGGAAACAAACTCTTTGATAGCAAAATTGATGATCTCAAAGCTCAACTTGTGAAAAGAGTTTCGCTATTGTTGCTTTAAAAATGAGCTCGGAAAAACAACATGGAATAGTGTGAACACTAAGTTTTCAAAACCATCAAACTTGGGGAAACCAGTTATTAGACAACCGAATGCGTTTAGATCTGAACCACCAAAATTTTCAAAAACGCCGTTTGCCTCCCAAGTTGATGCGAAACAAGTTTTGACAAAACCAGTCACTTCACCTCACTTGCCTAGGAAAATTGATATGAATGACTTGTATAAGAACTCTTATCTAGAAATGGCTAGAAAGAAGGCACAGAATCGCAAAGACGGAATTTTAGGTGCAAGACCTAGGGTGATGAATTCTTCGAGATTTCAAGGCACTGTTAGTAGTTCTAAACCATTACCTAGGAACACTAATCTAAAGACTAGGGATGGACTTACATCTAAGAGTAGTTGCGTTTTGATTAAAGCTATTCCATAGCGAGATCACTCTAAGAATTCTAGATCTATTTCTGAATCCAAACAAGTTGTTTGCTCAAAGTGTCTGAAATGTATCTTTAATGCTAATCATGATAAATGTTTCACAAAATCCCTGAAGAAAGTAAATGCTCATGCAATGGTACAACCTGTTAAGTCTAGGATTTACACTAAGTCATCCACAGTGCATATGAAGCAAATGAAACCAAAAGCCTCACCTAGATGGTTACCAACTGCTAAATCTTTGGAAACTAGGAATAAGGATAAGTCTCCCACTATGCATAAGAAGCCTTACAATCCTAGACCTTGCCATAAGTGGATACCGTCAGGTAGAATGTTTAAGGATGCTGGACTTAGGTGGATTCCTACCGGAAAGCTGTTTTCTGATGACAAAATCAAGGTTGACCGTGAAACCCCAAAGGGTTTGGATACTAATGTCACTAACCAATATATATTCAATCAAGCTTGTAATGTTAGTGCAGGTAATCCTTACTCAGTTGCAGATACTTCGATCCTTCACTACATGGACTGGCTTAAAGTATGGATTACAAATGGATTGATATCTCATAACTCACGGGTTCAAGCAACTCAATCTTGATATTCATTCGGCTATGACATCTGTTCACATCAGTTCAGGCCACGCTCTTCAACATTATGGTGTCTGCAGATAACACTTCAGGCCCCGTTCCTCAAAGAAAAGAAAGGTGTACGCTTCAGTGCGCTTTATCTTCAGAAGAAGAGAAATCTTCATGTCTATGACCATTCTCATCGACATTCTTCATCAACAAGCTTCATGTTTCTCCATTGCTCATTCAGTCATCAAGTGGATCTACGTTCATTGGTGTATATTCTTATTCACTTGCTAAATCAAAAATGGCAACTTCGGATGCAATTTTTGAGGGGGAGAAGAGTGAATATACCAAATGATGATGGATGTTTGAATAATGGTCATACGACTTAATGTTTGATGACTCTCCTCCAACGCCTAATGTTTCACTCACTAAGGATAAATGGGATTTATTGTTTGGGATTCATTGGTTCAACATATGTTTGATGAGTATTTCCAACCGCTAGCGAATGTTGATCATCTAAGAAGTACAACTCAGACTACTCAAGAAGCCCAATCTCCAATTATTTCTCAAGGCGTTGTTAATGACTATCATTGCAGTTGCACTCATGAATAGTGATCCGCTCTTTGGTATTCCTTTGCCAAATCTTCACGGATCATTGTTTCATTGTTCTTTCCTAAATGTGCACTCTGTAAATCAACCACATGAACATTAAGGAAAATGACTTCCTCATCCGCTCAAAGACATTATTGGTGAATCTTCCAGATCTGTCTCTACATGTATACCTTTAGGAAGAATGAATTGATGTAGAGGAATCATTTGCTCCGGTTCATTCAGTGGGTCAATGTACATCTGATTGTATGTTTATTCACGTGTTCGACATTTGACACAAGTTGATTACTTTGAAGTTACTCATTTATCACTTATTTGAGGTTGAAGTTGACGTTCACAAAGGCGTGTTCTTATTTGTTAACTTGCTCGGGCTTAAGAATTTGAGTTGAAGACTTGGGTTATCTAGTTACCAGCAGTCGGGGTGAATGGTTGAAGACCTGGTTAACTATCACTATTAGGAGTTATGTTGTTTTACTCAGTGTCACACGCATATGACGATGTGGATAATCTCAAGAGGTGTTATTGTCTCATACTTTGTTTGAGTTATGAGTACTTTGAGATTTGCTTGAAGCATACATTCTCGACACCGTTCTTCCAACATTAGTGCAAGCAAAAGATACAAATGCGGGGAATTCAACTTCAGCTTCAAGTTTGGTATATCGGGTTTGCTCCATCAGTGGTCACTTCAAATTGTCTACATCTAGGTTGGTTAAGATAGTCAGAGAGAGTTTCCGTTGCAGTAGGTTCTCACAAGATACATTTGTGCTATATTTAGTTCTTCTCTATTCTTAAGAATATTGGGTTTGTATAATGTGTTGCTGATTCTGAGGTATCAAAACCAGCAAGGGGGAAGGAGACATACATCTAAAAGCACAACGAGTACACATGATGAACTTAACACATCTACTTGATTGAAGTTATCCCGGGAAGACAAAGGTCATAACCGTAGAGAAACTCAGTGTTTAAACTCGTGGCTTCTGGTGTATTATTCCAACTATTTGGGGGAAGGATATATTATTCCAAATATTTGGGGGAAGGAGGTATTATTCCAACCATTTGGGGAAGTGGTCTCGGAGACTTTTGGTATGTGTTACTTGGTGTTCGAGTTGGAAGAAATATGAGAAGAATATTTGGAGCGTGAGATGATATTGCTTATCGACATCTTCGATATGGTTATGATAAAGTGCTTCGGTTATTGCTTCATGTACACTATGTAATGATGATTTCGATGAGATCGCAACCATCGGGGAGAGATTTGTGTACATCGGGACTCACAACATGATCACTTGATCGAGCTTATTCGATTATTCCCGAGTTGATATCCGTAGAGATAATCGGTGATTCAACATGTTACTTGGATGTCATAGTCTCCACTCGGTTGGGTACATGTGTACATTATGGGTGATTGGTTATATGTAAGATAACTAGAATGCATTTGGTGAATTGAAGATGTTGATATATTGTTCTCCGTCGATCGATCGCACAAACCGCAGTAATGATGTTAACATCGGGATGCACATGATTTCATGTGATCGGGCTTAATCATGTATCTCGAGTTTGATAACCGCAGAAAGGATCACCGGTTCAACTTGTTACTTGGTGTTTTCATGTTTCTTTGGGTTGTTGAGCTTCATTCAATGAGACTGTTTTTCTTCACATTCTACTTATTGGGGAAATGGTCTTAATTCAAGATTGTCGGTTTTGGGGAAGCTACCAAAGATTCTCATTTAGAAGGCTCATGTTCGCACGACGATTTTCTTAGAAGCCTCGAATGCTTTGGTGGTTAAAGTTTAAGAGATGTTGATTTCTTTCTTCTACAACGTGCTGAATGATATCCTTATCTCGGTACTCATTTCATCATCCTCTTAAACTAATTTATCTTCTTGTATATATTTATTTCAAAAAAGCAAAATACAAAATTACAAAACCTTCAAAAAGCAAATAGAAAAATATAAAACTTTCAAAAATCCATAAAAATTAGAAAATCTTGAAACTTTTCATAAATATATTGTTATTTTATCATGTTTTTCCTTGTTCGATATCATCTACGGTCTTTAGATGTTGTTCGAATGTTAAAAAAAATAAAATAATAATAATAATAATTAAAAAATCAAAAAATATTTTTGGGAGAAAGTGAAACAATGGTTTATTGTCATTTCAGGCAGTAACCCGCTTTTCAAAGATAGAACAGAGCCATACTTTATCTTGGTTTTCAAATCTCTTGCTCTGATTCTTTTTAAACTAATCCTTACTATCTAATGAAAACTAGTTGTTTTGAAAAATAACTCGGACTCTATTTTTGATAATCATTTGGACTTAAAAGTTTGTCAAAATATCTATCTCTCAATCAACAACTTATGTCATTGATTGAGGGGGAGAATGATTTCAATTAAATCAAAAAGTTATTTGTCATACAATTGTTTTCAAAAGATAATCATGCATGTTTATTCAATGGAGTTTAAAGTCTTAAAATCCGATCCTTATCAGATAAAACGCTTTCATAATCAAGTCACAATTCTCCTTAAAAGCTTTCAAAATCAATTTAAATCTACAGAGATCACAAATCTCAAATGATTTGATAATTGTGATCGGGGGAGAATTTGTGATTTAAATTGGATTTAATCTCATAATTCGGTAAATGGTTTTATAAGAATGTACAAGCTCTCCTTCCCACATGTGCCAAATGATTTCAAGAACTTGATGCACATGTTGAGGGGGAGCATCTATCTTAAACCACAAAGATCTGAAACGTGATCAATTTATATCAATGTGCAGGTTCCCTCTTGTATGTGAAAAACTATTTCAAACCTCAAGGCACATATTGAGGGGGAGCAAGCTTATGAAAACCTCATCCTTCCCCAAAATGTTTTATCTACTTGATTTGATTAGGGAAGTGATGTTGATATCGTTTAGAAAATGGAAATCAAAGAAGTTAATTCTTTCTCTTGCCTCCGTATGCAAAACGATTTCAAACACTTGATGCACATGTTGAGGGGGAGCTCTTGTTATAAAAATATCAAAAACAATTCAGGTACAAAATGCTTTGATAATATATCATAAGTATCTGGATTGATTTTCAAATGGTTTTCAATTGGTTCCAATGGCAGATGAACAATACCAAATAGACCGACCAACTTTACATCATGTATGGTGATATAAGGACGATAAGGTTAGGTATGTGTTCCCATGATCCGCCAGAACCGGAGGGATCTACCCAGGGACTATCCACTAGCTAGTGTAGAGTTCTTAGGTATGACGATAAAAGGAGAAAAATGAGATATGGGAAGAGTGCGGACTGAGACTGAGCTAGTACTGGAATAAACCCAACAAGGTTCTAGTTATGAAGTCTCGGTAAGCACTGAAGGGTTGAAGAATGAAAACGAATTGAATGAGAAAAGGGTGAAAACAAATAGCCCTCCAATTATTCAACCTTAGGGCGTAAACCGGTTCAATTCATATACTACCGGTGGTTACCAAGGTAACATCGGTATTGAAGACAAGACGTCATGGACCCAAAGGACGACCGCACTTCAACTTCCCAAACCACTCAAGTTCCTCTTAAAAGGTCTTGTTTCATTCTCACGGGAACCAACATAATCTATCGACTTTCTCTTAGAGATTGTTGATATTGAAGAAGGAGACCCTCCCTAGTCTCCCACGACAGATCCAAATATGCACAAATTGAGTCTAGAGCCACGAGATCATCAATAAATCTCCTTAGGACACTTTCAATGAAGACTCTCTCATTTCACACAATGTGGAAGAGAGATTATATCTTGAGTCCCACGCATTATCCTTGTGGTATTGCGTAACATCCGAGTGATATGCTAACATATTCACAATGAAGATGGAAAGCCTTCGAGCCAACATCAAACAAGCTCCGGTAGGTGGCATGTGAGTTCTATTCAATAGATCAACCATGTGACAACCGAATGAAACAATGGGGCGATTCAATCTCGGTTCAGTTATGGATTGACGGATATCTTTGAAAACCGGTCTTTGTGCTTAAAAACTCTTTTCTTTAGCACTTCGACCGTGTACGAATATCTCAAATCAAAAGGTGTTTATGATTGATAATTGATTTTCATTAAAACCTTCGTTGTATTGCAAAAACAATTTCTATTGTGCGATACACGATTGTTTTTCAAATCTCTTTTCATCAATCGCTGAATCTCTATTCATTGGTTCACTCACTCCGTGTTGTCTTCTTTGAGACGTTCGGTTTGAGAACAACTAGAGCATTGCGAAACCCTGTCAAGGAAATTCTTCGAATTATACCGATCACAGCAAGACTTGTATCGATCAACGGGAACCGTGGGTCGTGTACCTCAATTCAACGAAGTGATCAAAGACACTTTCGTGCGATTTATTGCTAATCACAGTGCGTGTACGCCCACGCTTGCGGTGATCGTAATGAAGCGGTCAATCCATAGCCGCATGCTCACTTAACACATTCATCTCAAAAGAAATCATGATTAGTGCATCAATGACTATGATATTTTCACTCCATGCTTCGCTACGCTGCACGCCAATATGATGAATCAACGAAAGCTTCCGCTACTCGATGAGAATATTTCATGATCCGTAATGTGAGCATGTCGGTCCGAAAGTCACAACATCACTTAATACCAACACCACAATGGATATCTTAGAGATTTCTTATCACCGATGATCTCAAACCGGCTCAAAACTCATTATTACGTGGATCAAGAAAAGACCTCCACTTGGATTAACCTAACATGTAATGCGAAGTATCAATGACTACGAGCTTCAGAGCAAAGTACAACATCAAGAATGCAAGAACAATTTTTTAATGTAATATCTGTTTGTATTCAATATATGTTTAATGTGTGTTTGAGGTGACCTCCTTGGGGAGATTGTTAGGATTTAGTAAATCCGAATATAAAGAGTCGGTCACCTCAAGTATATGTAATCGTTAGAAAGCTCGTAGTCATAGATTATTATAAGTTAAGTAGTATTTAGTTTAAGTAACACCGTGGAGGACTGACGGTCTTTACCCACCGTATTCCCGATCCACACCCGATAGGTGGCGATTTATGTAATGACTATAAATACTCTACCTCCCAAGGTAGAGTTGGAGCTCATAATAAGACTTTTCTTTCTCTCACTAAAGTTCCCTAAACCTCTAACTTTCTCTCTAGAACTCTTTGTACGCCTATTTGATCTTATGGTTTAGTGTGTTTATGAAACCAATATGTTACGATATCGAGCATTCCAAGGCTTTTAGGTTCTATGTTATTGAACCTAATGAATATGTTTCGCTTAACTCAATAATTGAATCAAGGGATGCAAACTTTGATGAGAATAGATTTTCATCGGCCCTAGACCAAGTCGAGGATTCCTAATGGAACTCATGACATCGGTGTATCGAGGTCCTCGATGATGAACCATCGGTGGTCCCCGATGAGTTGTGGTGCAAAACTCAACCCGTGCTCGGGAAGAGCAAAAGGGTCGAACTCCAAAGTCATTTGGACTCGAGTTTCAACTATACTTAGTTGAAGGAACAAGGATGAGGTCTCGACCAATACTCCTGTTGCTTCATTGTTGAGGATGATCCCAAGACATTTGAAGAAGCAATGAAGTCCCGTGATATTGCTTTCGAAAAAGCAATCAATGATGAGATGGATTCCATCATGGGGAATAATACTGGGTGTTGGTTGATCTACCTCCGGTTGCAAACCTTTGGGTTGCAAATGGATTTTCAAAAGGAAAATGAAGGTAAATGGAACTATTGAAAAGTTCAAGGCTAGACTAGTCATTCGTGGCTTTAAACAAAAGTCGAATAGACTATTTTGATACTTATGCCCCGTGGCTCGATCGATACCATAAAACCGCCGATTGCTTTGGCATCTATTCACAATCGATTATTCATCGATGGATGTGAAGATGACTTTCTTAAATGGTGAATTTTTTTGAACTTATAAATGGTGAATTGGATGATGAGGTTTACATGAACCAACCTCGTGGCTTCATCATGCTCGAAATAAAAACAAGGTGTGTAAACCGATTAAGTCTCTATATGGATGAAACAGCACCTAAGCAATGGCATCAAAATTTGATGAAGTGGTTTTGTCTAGTGGTTATGTTCTTAACCAAGTCGACAAATGTGTATATAGCAAATTTGATGAATCGGTAAAGGAGTCATCATTTGTCTATATGTTGATGACATATTGATCTTTGGCATCGACCAAAATCAGTTGACCGACAAAGGAATTTTGTCATCAAGGTTCTCCATGAAGGACATGGGGAGGCCGATGTTATCCTTGGTATAAGGATTAAACATGAAAGTAAAAGAATTTCTATCTCTCGCCTCATTATATTGAGAAGGTGTTGAAGAAATTCAATTACTTTGATTGTACTCAATGAGTACACCTATGGATACTGTGAGAAGCTAATGCCTAATAATGGCAAGGTCAGTATCTCAACTTGAGTATTCTAGGGTAATTGGATGCCCGATGTATGCCATGACTTGTACAAGACCGATATTAGTTTTGCGGTGGGATAATTGAGCGGTATACTAGTAATCCTAGTGCTCATTCATCGCAAGCGCTCGAGAGTATCAAGTATTTCAAGAGAACTATGGATTATAGTCTCTCATATATCTGGTTATCCTTCGATGTTGGAAGGATACACCGATGCAAGTTGGATCAAGAACATCAAGACAGCTTCGTCTACCGGGTCGGGTATTCTTACTTGGTGGAGGTGCAATCTCTTGGGCATCCAAGAAGCAAACTTGTATCACCAGCTCAACAATGGAATATGAATTTGTGGCTTTAGCAATTACGGTAAAGAAGTCGAATGGTTGAAAACTTGCTTCTTGAGACTCCATTGTGGCCTAAACCTATAGCACCTATTTCTATCCGTTGTGATAGTGCAACTACATTGGCTAAGGCTTATAGCCGATGTCAATGGTAAGTCTAGACATTTAGGTGTCGGACATAGCATGATTCGTGAGCTTATCATGAATGGGGTGGTATCTATAGAGTTTGTTAGATCTCAACAAAATTTAGGCGATCACTGACGAAGGGATTAGCTAGAGACTTGGTTATAAAGTCTCGCTAAAGGGATGAGTTTAAGTCCAACTTAGTCATCGAATGTTAGGACACCCAACTCCTCCCGAGGAAACTTGGGAGCCGAGTTTAATGTGAAAAGTCGAACATTCGGTGGACTGGAGCACATGTTTTATTTACATCCCAAGGTTGTGCTCGTAACTCTTCGAAAAGAGGATGAAATCTTTACTTAATGGTTAATTTTTTAAAAAGTGCTTGGCGGGAGCATGAATAAAGAGGAACCACCTATGTAAATGTTGAAGTTTTGCCGCTTGTGAAGCTTTTGGATTTTAGCTTTTACAACATTTATGAATTTGGATATGAACACATGGCTTGTATAGTGTCGAGTCATAAGTATTTGAAAACTTGTGTGTATTTTATCTTCGTATTCAAATGGGTTGAAGGGTTCAATTCTTAGAACACCTTGATTCTCGAATATTTGAACGTGTATTGTACTAAGATGGAAATTCAATCCTCAAGATATTTTCGTTTATGCACATGTTTTGTTTGATGTTTGTTTTTCATGCAAAGGAAGTGAACTAAATTTGGGGAGGATTGTTGGAAAATTTAGTGCACTTGAGGGATTAGTTCACACCTAGTAATGGGTCAGGAGGTACGAAGTGTACACCCATAAGGTCCCTGAACACCTGACTATTTTTGTGGTTAGCACTGATGGTACTAAGTTTCCACTGCTAGTGCTAAGTTGGTACTGATAGGCAGTGTTTCCACTGCTAGTGCTATGTTTCCACTGCTAGTATTATGAAAGTACTGCTTGTAACGGGCTTTGACCTATTCAAGTGGCAGTTTCAACTGCTTAATGAACACGTTTAATTGGTCATGTAACCACTAACGGCTATAATGGGGATAATTATGAGGCTATTAATGGGCCGATTAATTCTCATAATTCCATTTGACTAGCTAAGAGTAATTTCTTATAAATAGGAGATCTGATCATGCATGAAAAAAGACAGAAAAAAAAACGATTAACACTTCTAAGCAAAAGGGTTATTGAATTGTGCCTAATTCTATAACTACATTTGATCTTATCGCAAGTAGATATTCGTGTAACCCAGACATTAGGGTCGAATAGTTTACTTTGGAAAGTGATCACACGATTCCAAGTGATATCCGGTAACCACATAGTGGTATTGTTGCTGATTTGATTATCTTACCCTGTTCTGGGAACTACCCCCAACAAGTGACCTACAGCTAGAAGCTAGAGCCATATTACAAGTGACGGCAACATATACAAGGATGAAAAACGACTTGTAACAGTACGGATACTTGGCCAATTAACTATCACCCATAAATTTCCCTTTATTCAAACAACCCGACGCTATTGTCTGCAACTTAAGATGTGTAACAATCACATAAGCTATTTCAAAACGCAATCCCAAACATCCCTAAGTGTTTACTAACCAATATACAAGCCACAACAAACGACATGTCGTGGCAATTAATGTTGGGACATTGTTAAATTTTCAAAGAAAGATATCATAACATAGACTAATAATGCATGATAGATATTACATAAACGACGACTGGGGAGGGACCCGGCAAACAAGGCATAAACCAAGAGACAAATGAGATGACGAATGGCCTATAATCGATAAAGAATCAACTGATGAAAGTGATACATGGGATCTTTCTTGGAACATCTATACGTACGTATGTTTGTAAAGCCAAAGACACTAAATGAAACACAAGATTTGGTATTGCTATCTTTCAGCATGATAAATATTTACATGTATATTGGTACCTTGAATGCATGTAACTGAAGCCCATAATGTTACTTGGGTCGACACAGCTAGACCAAAGGTGTCTCTTTCAGCATGATAAAAATTATCCTGTAATAAAGTGATACAAAGCAGAATAAAGACCAAGAAACATGATTAAAGAAATCCAGATCTCACTAATTGTCTCCTTCATGATAATATTACTTTTTGTCTGTCATCATCAGTCGGCATTCCCTTATTAAGCACTAAAACTAAAAAAATGTTAAAAAATAAGAGGGGAATATATTTGAATACAAAAAGACATATGCTATAGCTTGTAAGAACAAATTCTATCGCTGCGTATGAGAACAAGGAAAAACTGTCTTTTGTCGCTTGTAAACATAATAAAGCAATAAAAAAAGTTATTATGATTTAAAACAAATATATGTTAATTTTGACAATACATAGGAGCACGAAGGAATAACATACTCACATAAACAATGCAATGTGATTCCAATCCAATTATAACCTGCAAGCAAAGCAAGACACATTCACGATTGTTGAATATAGGAGCAAACTTAGAGGGGTTAGTTGTATTTGTATTATAGATTAGGAAAGTACTTGGACTTGGACTAGAATTGCTTGGTGTGCAAGGCAAATAAGGAAACTATGGAATTCTAATTCTATAGGGATTGTGCCGGCCCATCTCTAGAGGTGAGGGGGATGTGGAAAACTAGAAGGGGGGTTGAATAGTTTTACCAATTTAAAAACTTCCTTTTAAATATTTAGATCGACTTATGTCAATCTATTTGGTTTTTTATGTTGGACGTTGATAGATAGATATATAAACGTGTAATGAAAGATAAAGAGTAAGAAGCACATCACCACGACACAAGTTATTTATAGTGGTTCGGCTACAAGGACACCTTCTGTTAATACAAATAAGCCGTAAAAACGTTTATTTATATTTTACGATATTCTAATGTTTTGTCGATAACAAACGTAAAATCATATTAACGAAACAAATAAAATACGTAAATGGTTTGAACTAACAGTTTCTAACATATTCACATAAAACACTAAAACAAGTATAAATGATTTTATGATTTAAGTAATACATATGTACAACAACTAGTGTTTACATATTTGGATAAAATATACACATAACTAGTATGTAATATAAATGGGTAGAAACTTTAGTATCATAACCCATTGGGCAAATACATTGAATGTAGGTGGGTACAACCCAAAGCCCATAACCCATGGATCTTGACCCATAACCCATTGCATGACATTATGCTTATATCATACATGGATAATATCCATAACCCATGGATCAACCCATACCCAAGTGACCAAGTGCATTGCACTCAAAGATACATTGTATCTAGCCAAAGATCCATGGTTCAACCCATGACCCATAACCAAAATACCCATGGGTAAAGAGGAGCGTTCCACGGATCCCTAGCTTTGTGCTAGCGGATCCCTTGTGGTAGGGATCCGTGGGATCCGGGAACGAGAGGATTTTTCCTCTATAAATAGTGAGCCATTTCTTCATTATTTCTCACCCTTTCTAACACACTTTCTCCCCGAGTTAAATCTCACTAACCTTAGATCCAAGAGATCTATGTTTGTAGTTTTGTTTTTGTGTGATCTTTTAGGTTCCTCTTAAAGGCAATATCACCACCTTTGAAGTCGAGCAAGCTCAAGTCCATGAGTTGCCAAGCTTACTCATCATCAAGGCTACTGAAGTCCTCTTGTTGATGATTCCTTTATTTCTTCAAAGAAGTATAGTGTTGAAGACATTAGTGAAAGATGTCTCAAGTGTCAAGACGAAGATATTACTGAAGGGTATCTATCGTCTATAGCATAAGCACTTGTGGTAGGTGCTTAGAAGTCAAGACAAGAAGCATTAGTGAAAGGTGCTTAGAAGTCAAGACTTGAAGCATTAGTGAAAGGTGCTTTGAAGTGAAGACACAAGACATTAGTTAGAGGTGTCTTGTAGATCTAGTTAAAGGCATTAACGAAAGGTGCCTTAGATGTACATTCAATATGGTGTGTTTCGATGTACTAGATAGACTAGCATTAGATCCAAGGATATTGATGTCCTTGATGATGTTGTAAAGGAGTAGATCTCCTTTGGGATTAGTCGTTGGTGTAGTGTGGTAGTAGTTCCTCCATTGCAATGGAACTAGGTGCTTAGCCTAGTACCTAATAAAGGGTATGCGACGTTATGAAGGTGTAGTTCACCTTGGTGTGAAAGAACTAGGTACTTAGCCTAGTACCTTATAAAGGGTAGGCGACGTTGTGTAGGTTTGGTTCACCATAGAGTGAAAGAACCCGGTGGTTAGCCTAGCACCGGAAAAAGGGTAGGCAACGTTGTGAAGGCTTCTCCGCCATAAGGAGATTGGTGTAGTGATTACGAACTCTCGAGTAGGTGACTGGGAGTGGAGTAGGCAAGAAGGTGCCTTGTAGCGAACCACTATAAATACTCGTGTTGTGGTTTTGTGCTTCTTACTCTTATCTTTTCATTACTTACCTTTATATGCTTGTTTATCAACATCCAACACACACATCCAAATAGATTGACATAAGTCGATCTAAATAAATTAAAAGGAAGTTTTAATTGGAAAAACTATTCAACCCCCCCTTCTAGTTTTCCACAATTGGTATCAGAGCTTCGTTACCAAGTTTCATTAAAGTATATTGTACTTTAAAAACTTAATACGATCCATGGTTAATTGAAAACTACAAAGAAGGTTTTTCATAAAAACAAACACCATGTCTTTTAAAACTATATGTTTGGATGTTGATTCGATAACAACATTTTTTTTTATATATTTTTGTTTGCACTAATCTTCCTTGTCATGTTGATTAGTCCAAGCTCATACCCACCAAGCTTTAGGAGTCGCTTGGTAACAAGAATACCTTCCTTAAGAAGGTATCTTAAACGCAAAGGAGTAGGAATAGTCTAAGTGACATTTTCTGTGTCATTTGTAAAGACATTCCTAAGTGCGCTAAAGGTATGATTCTCTTTTTACTTTGCTTGATAATTAAGTATACCTATTTAGATATTTATATGATTATCTTTTGTGCAAATTACATGTTTTACATGAAGCTTCATTAGGAAGCCTTTTTCTTATATACGTGTCTTATCTCTCGTCTAAAGTCGTAGTATATAAAACTTATGTTTTTATTTTAATCCAACAATAAAACAAAAACACGAATTTCAAAAATTCCTCCTTCCTTATAAAAACTCCCACCGTCGACCTATCTATCAAATCCTCACTTTTTCAAATCTTCCAATTTCAAAATTTTCCTCTCACTCAAAAACTTCATCTTCCTCCTCATTCCATCTCAACTGAAACCAAGAAGATCCGTCATCAACATGGTTTACATCGCACTCGTGCTCATCGCCCTAACACTCATCGCACTTCTGTTCCCTATGATGAAGTTCACATATGGAGACATTTAATTTGTGTTGTTAATCTAGATTGGGATCATATACCCAATCCTTTGTATCATCCTTAGCATTGAAATGCAATATTACTAATAATCTTGTTATCTTTGTTATTATTTATTTTCTTGTGATTTATGTGTTTCGTGATACATTAGAAGTCATGAATGCATGCTAAAAGAAAATGTAGGATAAAACACTTCTCGTGGTATAAAATCAGAAACCTATGTTTTATCAAAACATTTCATACTCCGCATCCACGGATCCCGAAGTTATACTAGCCGGATCCCTTTTGAAAAGGAACCGTGGGATCCGCCCCATGGAAAACAATCTTCATGCAAGATTAAAACCAATATCTTTCTAAATATAATAATCCACTAGAAAGTCAAAACCTTGAGTAAGTTAAAGTGTTAAATACCATTGTTAATAAAAATATAGTAAAAACATTATATTATCATAGGTTGACCACAAACATCTATTTTTATTAATTTATTATTTCCATAGGTTCAACAATGACGCATGAATATGAGTTTGATTTTTCACTCACTAGCGTCTACACTCCGAACATCTCTCTCGAACCCAACACACCTGACAATCATGTCCGTGGGTTCAATAATCTCGAAACCGTCACTTCCACGAAGGACGATCGTGAGACACCTCTCTACAATTCAAGAAGGTATCAATACCTCCTTCCGAGCCATAGGACTAAAATGTCTTCTTGAAATCAACGGAAGATATGTCCAAGGTTCATAATGGAATTCTTCCGTCAAGTCGAACTCGTTCGTAACGAGGATCGCTCTCATCTCTTTGGTTTTATATCAAAACCAAAAGTTCACTCTAACCCTTGGGCATTTTGCTCACATCCTCCGGATTCCTAATCATGGACAATGTGCCTTCACCAAGATTGGTCTCTTGATTCTCTCTTCAACTTTCGTGAAGAAAATAGTCCATATTGTTCACACATACCTCTCCTAAGATTTAAATCGCATAATATGCAAACCTCGACCATATTACTCCGATCCAAACATTATCTTTACAAGGGATATCCGAGAAGAGTACAAGCCTCTTGCACTCATCCTACGTGAAAATGTTTGGAGCCTTAGGGGAAATCGACAAATTCTTCCCGCTTGTTGTGCTCACATGTTGTACTGTTTGCTAACACAATAACCATACAATCTCGCCTACTTCTTCGCAAGGCGAATTGAAAATCTTCAAGGCTCCAAGAATAAACTCATCCCTTATGGAATGTTCTTGACACGCCTCTATCATAATGTTATGCACTTCCATCCTCAATTTCAAAGTCCGTTGTACGTACTTGCGAACAAGATGATGGAACCGCTAAACATATCTCTCATGAAGACTTTCTTCATTCTTGATTCCACCAACACTCATCAATCACATAATGATCCTCCTAGAGAAAACACTCAAGGAACCTAGTAGTATTCCAAAATAGGATTAATTCTCTTGTATTCGTGCTTTATCAATGTAATCCAATTTCTTTCATGAAATAAAACATCTTACATTTGATATCTTAGTATCAGAACTCCTTTTAGACTAACCTTGAGATATAATGCATTGTCAAGATCATTGCATACCTTTAGTAAAGGTCCTGCCGAGCGAGATAGGCGGATCCCAAAATTGTGCTAGACGGATCCCTACACCTAGGGAACCGTGGGATCCGCAAATGAAAATGCAATTGCAAGCATTATATTTCAAACATATTCTTAGCACACCTCACACTAAGCTAAACATAGTGTCTTAAGGCAAATTAAGTCCTTATCAAGATAGGTGATCTTTCCTACTCATACATAACTCACCTAGATCACACTCTAAGTCACTTGTAAATCTACCATTTCATTTTTAATCCATTACTCTTCCGCCTTAAACTCACACTTCATTTTCTACTTGATCCTCGATATAGTCTTAGAAATCTTTCGAGTATGGCAAAATTGATCATAAATCATCCTCACCTCAAACCGATCAAAGTTGATCAAAATCTAGTTTTCCCATCTCAAAAGCTTCTAGGATACTTTCCAAAACACTAACCTAAGACACAACCCGATCTCTAGGATCATTTAGCTTCAATTGACACTCTAAATCTTTAGTGTCATCCTTGCTCATCCATTGGTACTCTTGAAAGTTCCAAATCCTTCCATAAATGACAATCATTAGCTACATCATTCATTACCTTCAAGTACTCAAGCACCCTTCATTTAAAACACTTAGAGGACTGAAACACTCAAGATGATATAGGTCTTAGATCTTAGAAACATCATTTCCACTCTTTCATAATCGCCGAAAGCCGGATCCCTAGGATTAGCCTAGACGGATCCTCTCGAGGAAGGAACCGTGGGATCCGGATGACAGTTTATGTCAAATCTTGCTAAATCAATCATTTCAACTCATCTTCCTAACTTAAACACTCCATCTCATCTTAAATGAATTCCTAGATTAGTACAACCTCTGAAGTTGACTCTTGTGCATGTTAATCATCACATTCCAATGAATCCTAGTGGCTTAAGGCTTAAATGCACTTGCCAAATCTCTTGGTTTATAAACCACTTTACTAGAACCTCCATAGTCATCACTCTCATCCTAACTTTCAGCTCTTGCAACCTCTTGAAATCATCTCATCATGAGGAAAACCCCAAGTAGTAACTTATCCACCAAAGAACCACCCATGAAAAAGGCTCGTGTTATACACGAAATCTCTTCAACCGAATCATCTCCGGTCAAGCCAACAAATGATAGATTCTTCATAATCCAATCAAACCGATTCCTAAAAGGATAGTACCAACAAAACTACCTATGCCAAACACCACCATACCTCCTAGGCCAAACAATATTATCTCCACTAAACCATCACCATTGGTTCCTAGAGCTATTTCATTTACATCCCCACTATCATCACCACATCTCTACAACTTAGAGGACTTGCCTCCTAGGCCGTCTCATCCGCTCACGACAACATTCTCCTCATTAGGAGGAATAATGGTTCAAAATCAAGGTGTTGAGTCAACACTTGCTCCGGCTTCCTTTTCGCCGTTTCCATCATATAATCCCATTTGGATTATGAGAAATCATCAAAATCAACCACCCGATCATATGAAAGTTGACACTTCTCTACCACCACCATCATTCTTGGTTGAGTCATTCTCAAATGTACCTCCACCAATCCTCCATCGTTTGAAGCTCCATAAGCCGCTTCACTTGATCCTTCGCATCAAGCTATTTCATTTCCTCCACCACCACTACCTAGCCATGACAAAGATTGCTATCATTGTCAACATGTTGAAAGTTTAATACATGAAGTACGAGAAGACCAACGTTTCATGTTCTATCACCTCCTCGAACGTTTTGACGAGATTAAACCTAAACAAAACTTGAGCTAGAAGATTTTAGTGGTGTCCTAGCATCAAGCGTTAGTTGGTCTAGAAATTCCTAGTCATGTATTGTCTATTTTCTTAGTTTTTAGAGTCATGTATATCATAACTCTAGTTTTATTAAATGGAATTACATGCTACTTGTTATTTTTCTGAGCATATGATTACCTTGTATTCATATCTCATTTCTTGTGATAACATTACCGTTATATCACCATTCTTGAAATTAATCGCCTAATACGGATCCTCAAGATATTGCCTAGACGGATCCCTACTAGAGGAACCGTGGGATCCGTGAGACAAAAGTTTTTTCTACTAACTTGAATCACATTTGCGTGAAATTGTGAATTATACTTGCTTTCTAATCGTTGTTTTGTAGTTATTCAATTTACACATGAAGACTTTGACATCCTAAAGCTGGGGAGCTTTATGTCAAAGCAATACATTGCAAATTACTTGCAATACTAGGTTTACATTTCGTGACATCCCCGTGCATAATTGCAATCATCAAGGGGGAGCACATTCGTCACTTAGACGAAATCTTTTGCAAACTTACTTGCAAACAAACTAGATTAGTATCACTTTCTTGACGCCCTTACATAGGGATGGACTCGTCAAGGGGGAGTAAAGACGAGATCCATTCCCGTTATTTGCTTTCCTTCAAACATTTTCTTTTCTCTTTCACATGTGTTGCTTTCCTTCAAACACTTTTTGTTTCGACAAAAATGGGGAGAAGAAAGTAAAAACTACAAATTCAAACTTTTACGAATTTTAGCTTTTCCTTAAAATAATTTTATGTTTTGTCATTAACAAAAAGGGGGAGATTGTTAATACAAATAAGTCAGAAAACGTTTATTTATATTTTACGATCTTCTAATGTTTTGTCGATAACAAACGTAAAATCATATTAACGAAAAAAATAAAATACGTAAATGGTTTGAATTAACAGTTTCTAACATATTCACATAAAACACTAAAACAAGTATAAGTGATTTTATGATTTAAGTAATACATATGTACAACAACTAGTGTTTACATATTTGGCTAAAATATACACATAACTAGTATGTAATATATTGGGTAATATAAATGGGTAGAAACTTTAGTATCATAACCCATTGGGCAAATACATTGAATGTAGGTGGGTACAACCCAAAGCCCATAACCCATGGATCTTGACCCATAACCCATTGCATGACATCATGCTTATATCATACATGGATAATATCCATAACCCATGGATCAACCCATACCCAAGTGACCAAGTGCATTGCACTCAAAGATACATTGTATCTAGCCAAAGATCCATGGTTCAACCCATGACCCATGACCCATGACCCATAACCAAAATACCCATGGGTAAAGAGGAGCGTTCCACGGATCCCTAGCTTTGTGCTAGCCGGATCCCTTGTGGTAGGGATCCGTGGGATCCGGGAACGATGGGATTTTTCCTCTATAAATAGTGAGCCATTTTTCATTATTTCTCACCCTTTCTAACACGCTTTCTCCCCGAGTTAAATCTCACTAACCTTAGATCCAAGAGATCTATGTTTGTAGTTTTGTTTTTGTGTGATCTTTTAGGTTCCTCTTAAAGGCAAGATCACCACCTTTGAAGTCGAGCAAGCTCAATTCCATGAGTTGCCAAGCTTCCTCATCATCAAGGCTACTGAAGTCCTCTTGTTGATGATTCCTTTATTTCTTCAAAGAAGTATAGTGTTGAAGACATTAGTGAAAGATGTCTCAAGTGTCAAGACGAAGATATTACTGAAGGGTATCTATCGTCTATAGCATATGCACTTGTGGTAGGTGCTTAGAAGTCAAGACAAGAAGTATTAGTGAAAGGTGCTTAGAAGTCAAGACTTGAAGCATTAGTGAAAGGTGCTTTGAAGTGAAGACACAAGACATTAGTGAAAGGTGTCTTGTAGATCTAGTCAAAGGCATTAACGAAAGGTGCCTTAGATGTACATTCGATATGGTGTGTTTCGATGTACTAGATAGACTAGCATTAGATCAAAGGATATTGATGTCCTTGATGATTTTGTAAAGGAGTAGATCTCCTTTGGGATTAGTCGTTGGTGTAGTGTGGTAGTAGTTCCTCCATTGCAATGGAACTAGGTGCTTAGCCTAGTACCTAATAAAGGGTAGGCGACGTTGTGAAGGTGTAGTTCACCTTGGTGTGAAAGAAATAGGTACTTAGCCTAGTACCTTATAAAGGGTAGGCGACGTTGTGTAGGTTTGGTTCACCTTAGAGTGAAAGAACCCGGTGGTTAGCCTAGCACCGGAAAAAGGGTAGGCGACATTGTGAAGGCTTCTCCGCCATAAGGAGATTGGTGTAGTGATTACGAACTCTCGAGTAGGTGACTCAGGGAGTGGAGTAGGGAAAGGAAGGTGTCCTTGTAGCCGAACCACTATAAATACTCGTGTTGTGGTTTTGTGCTTCTTACCCTTATCTTTTCATTACTTAACTTTATATGCTTGTTTATCAACATCCAACACACACATCCAAATAGATTGACATAAGTCGATCTAAATAGATTAAAAGGAAGTTTTAATTGGCAAAACTATTCAACCCACCCTTCTAGTTTTCCACACCTTCCTTGCCCTACTCCACTCCCCGAGTCACATACTCGAGAGTTAGTAAGCACTACACCAACTCCTTATGGCGGAGAAGCCTTCACAACGTCGCTTAACCTTTTTCCGGTACAAAGCTAAATACCAAGTTCTTTCACACCAAGGCGAACCACACCTAATACAATGTCGCCTACCCTTTATACGGTGCTAGGCTAACCACCAAGTTCTTTCACACCAAGGAGAACTAATCCTATCACAACGTCGCCTACCTTTTATTAGGTACTAGGCTAAGCACCTAGTTCCATTACTATGGAGGAACTACTACCCTTCACGACACAACACCTAATCTCAAGGAGATCTACTCCTTGTTACAACACCATCAAGGATATCACCATCCTTGTAAATAAACAAATACTTATATGTATAACGATGCACCTCATCGATTATACGACCTAGGCATTCTTCTCAAATGCAACTTGATTTGATTTATCGGCATCCTTCACTAATGCCTTTGAAACAACGCTTGGCACCCTTCACTAATGCCTTCGTCTTGACACCTTTAGCATTCTTCACTAATGCTTTCATCTTGACACTATCGGCATTCTTCACTAATGCCTTCAACCCAACATCTATGAAGAAAGGAAGAACTATCAACAAGAGAACCTTAGTTATCTTGATGATGACGAAGCATGGCAACTCATGGACTTGAGCTTGCTCGTCTTCAAGAGGTGGTGATCTTTCCTAAGAGGAACCTAGAAGATCACACAAAACAAAAGACAAACTACATAGATCACTTGGATCCGAGGTTAGAGGTTAGAATACTTGGGAAAGTATGTGTGTAAAGTGATGCATAGAAAGGAAGAAATGGCTCTCATTTATAGAGAAAATTTATACTGTTCCCGGATCCCACGGATCCCTACCACTGGGATCCGCTAGCACACGCCTGTGGATCCGTGGAACGCCCTCTTGCCCATGGGTATTTTTGGTTATGGGTCATGGGTCATGGGTTATGGGTTGATCCATGGTTTTCTTTCTAGATACAATGAACTCGGTTAAGTGGTATATATAAAACCATGGGTTATGGGTCAATACCATTTGCTAGTTTTTACCCATTTTAGTATTAACATGTTTTACCCATTTTAGTATATACATGTTTTACCCATTTTAGTATACTTAGTTTAAGTATGTGCTAACCCAATATGTAAACATTAGTTGTTGTACATATATATCTAAATCATAAAATCACTTAAGCTTGTTTTAGTGTTTTATGTGAAAACGTAAGTGTGTTAGGAAACTATTAACTCAAACTATTTACGTACTTATTTGTTTCGTTAAAATGATTTTACGTTTGTTATCGACAAAACATTAGAAGATCATAAAATATAAATAAACGTTTTACGGTTTATTTGTATTAACAATCTCCCTTTTGTTGATGACAAAACATAAAATTATTGTAAGGAAAAGCTAAAATTGTAAAAGTTTGAATTTGATGTTTTACTTTTTCTCCCCTTTTGTCGAAACAAAAGTGTTAAAAGAAACGAACACAATTTTTATAAGAAAAGTTATGTAAAAATGTAAAGAGAGCAAGTGACGGAATGGTACTCGCCTTAACTCCCCTTGACGAGTCCATCCTTTGAAAGGGCGTCAAGGACATGACGTAAAATAAACTAATTGTGTTTGCAATTTAAGTTTGAAAATGGTTCGTCTAAGTGACGAAAACGTGCTCCCCCTTGAAGATTGCAAAGATGCAATGGGGTATAATCCAAAAATGGTTTGATGTTGCAAATGTTTTTGCAATATCTTTTGACACAAAGCTCCTCATAGCTTTATGGTGTTAAAATCTTCATATGCTAATTTGAAAATCTACAAAGTAAAGGTTAGAAAACAAGAGTATAATGCATAATTTTCTGCAAGTAAAACTCAAGTTAGTAGAAAATTGTGCTTCTGATCCACGGATCCCACGGTTCCATTCTTGAAGGGACCCGTCTAGGCATTATGGAGGATCCTACCGTCTGCTGATGTTTCTTGAAAGAATGAGAGTGTTTCAATCAATGCTAATGAATATGTGAGGTAGATATGATATATCAAACACAACACATAAAGAACATAACAACTATGACAAGAAAAATATTCATTCAATAAAACAAGAGATGATCAACCAAATCTCTAAAACTAAGAGAATGAACTATTCATACAAGCGCTACTAATGCTAATGAGTTATCCAAACTTTAGATTCAACTAAAAGCTTAATGACGATAAATGATGAGATGAGTTTTCCTAAACATTCTAAGTTTGAGCTTGTAGTTCATGTATCAATCTTTTAGCATGTTTACAATGATAGAAATCCTTGTCATGGTTTTGAGTTTCTTGAAGTGGAAGTTCAAGTGAAGTGGGTTGAGGATCTTCAAATGAAGGAGGATTTGGTGAAGGCTCATTACGTGATGGCTCTACAATGTTTGAGGGTGGAGGTAAAGAAGCATCAACTTCCATGTGGTCGGGTGGTTGCCTTTGATGTCTTCTCATAATCCAAAATGGACTATTGGGAGGAATGATCGAGTTTACTTTTGGAGCAAGTGTTGATTCAACACTTTGATTTTGTTCCTCAAACTTTTCAAGTGAATTTGTTGGTAATGGTGAAAGATGAGATGGCCAAGAAGGTAAATCTTCTACATTGTGAGAGTGTGGAGATGATTGTGAGGTGGCTCTAGGCACTAATGATGTTGGTTGAGTTGTGGAGGGTATGTTTGGTCTATTAGAATTAGGTGATGAAACCTAGTGGAACACTCTTCTTGGGAATTAGTTTGATTGGTTTCCTTGGTGTGGGAGAAATCCTAGCATTGGTGGACTTAACCGAGAAGATTCGGTTGAGGAAACTTCATGTATGATTCTAGCAAGTTTCTTGGGTGGTTCTTGAGTGGATGAGTTAGCACTAGAGCCTTTCTCATGATGAAATGACTAAGGAAATGGTTTGCAATTGCGATGATTGTGTTTGTGTTTGATGACTAAAGTGTTTTTAGCACATGGCTTATAAAGGGAAGAACTTGGCAATTGCATTTAAGACTTAATCCACTAATGTTCTTGGAAATGTGATGATTAACATGCACAAGGTTGAGATTCGAGTTTCACCGATCTAGGAATTCATTTAAGATGAGATGGAGTGTTTGAGTTAGGAAGATGAGTTGAAATGATTGTTTTAGCAATGTTTGACACAACTGTCACCCGGATCCCACGGTTCCTCCTTGGAGGATCCGCTAGGCTATTCCTAGGGATCCGACTCTCGCTGATTATGACAGTTTGAAATGAGGTTTCTAGGAGCTAAAGCCTATCTTAATTTGAGTGTTTCAGTTCTCCTAAGTGTTTTAGGATGAGAGGATACTTGAATGATCAAAGGTAATAAGTGTTATAGCAAATGATTGTTTCTTATGGAAAGGAGATGGGACAAGATGACTACCAATGGATGTCCAAGGATAACACTAAGAGTTTTGTGGTGTTAAGTCATAATAAATGATCCTAGTGATCAGATTTAAGCTTGAGGTAAAATTTTAAAAAAATCTTAAAAATCACAAGAATTGAAAAAGCTAATTTTTTGTATCACTTTGATATAAAAATGGTTGGAGACAATTTCCTAAAATTGTTTAATTTGTCCACTTAAGTGTTTTGAAAGATGAGAAACATTTTGTGAGTTATTGAGGCGGAAATATGGTGAGCTTTGATGTGTTGATAAATCAAGAGGCATTTTGACTAAGATTTTAAGTAAGCCTTTAGTGAGTCTAAGCCTTTCTCATCCTCGAAATGGTTCTAGTTGGATTCTAAAATCGTATGCTTAGCTAATGAGATGTTATCTAGAAAGTTATCTTGATGCAAGAAATGCTGAATTGCTGATCTGATGTCACGGATCCCACGGTTCCCTCAAAGAAGGGATCCGGCTAGGCTAATCCTTGGGATCCGGCATCTGTGGATCAGAATCTACACATAAATGATGTGCAGATTTTGCACACTAATAAATCTATAAGTAAAGCAATAGGAACAATCATGTCATCACAAAACACCACTTATAAAAGTATGATAAAGTAACAATATCCAAATTTCGATAAACCAAAAGAACTAACACGTAATCATCCAAACATAAAATAAACGAAAATAAGCACAATCCTATTGTCTCTTTCGTCAATCCTTTCTTTTCCTTTTTGACGGCTTAGTAAGGTTGTAAGCGAGGTTTTGAATCATGCCCCTCAATTGTTTAAATTCCGCGGTCTCGTTTGGAATGGTTGGAAGTTGTTCGTGGTATTCAAGGATTTCTAATTTGATGTTGGCTACGGGGTCGACATCTTCCTCATCTTCATCTTCTTCTTCACCGGCCGAGGAGTCCGAGAGAGCTTTAGGTTTCTTTCCATTGACCTTGAAGCGTTTAGAGGGTATTTTGGTAAGAGGTACCATTACATGATCGGCAAGGAAATGATCATTGTTGATAGGGGATGGTTGCAATGCACTAACATACTTACAAAGTCGTGTTAGGAGCATACCATATGGAAGTACCATGTTGGAAGCTTTGAATACCCCAGCCATTCTCCTTACCATGTAATAGGCGAGATTAAATGGCTTTTGGTGGATAAGACAATAGATCATTTGCACAAGACATGCGTTTGGATGATCTTTGTTTCCAACTAGACTTATGACGTTTTCCCTAAGGATTTCTTCCTATTTTTTAAACATGGGATGGATTTCGAAAAGTTCCATTTGAAAGGGATTACGGTAAATGAGCTTCTTGTTTCGGTCGAAACGGGATTGGTCGGCTCTTATTTTGAAAATGGTGTCTCGGATGGTTTCGGGTTCATCAAGAGGAGTATGGTACATTGGTTTAGGATCGAGTGCAAGGTTTTGAGTGTTAATTGCCCAATCTTGAGAGTACATACAAATTCCTTCACAAGAAATGCGAAGAATTTGAGCAATGGTGTTGAGAGGAAGAGTGAAGTTTTGTTTATTGATGATGAAAGCGATTGAAATGCTATCATCGACGTTTCGAATGATCCTAATGCTTCTATAAAATTCAAAGATAAAGACCGGACAAATTTGTTCATCAATGTCAAGAAGACAATCAAAATTGATTGCCGAGAAGACTTGACGAATGTCGGTATCTTCAAGGAAACATTCCTTGATTACACGACCTTCATGGATAAGTCGTTTTCGAGCTTTAGAAGACCTTGTGGTCGATTTTGAGAGTTCCTCATTACGATAATAATGAGTAAGGTAGTGAACGGTATCATGATGATCTTGTTGAGTAGCTTTGGGCATGGTTGGTCCTAAAAACACAAATTTTTCAATTAGGTAAAATTAGTTGTGGTGGGTTTATGGTTTTGATTTGTATTAACAATGTTGTGAACACAATGTGATCTTAGTTATGTTAAAAGCCCCTTTTCATGATTAATTTTTTAAAAACCCTAATTAAAATAATTGATTGGAGATTTGTGAAACCATAAACCCTAGAATTAGGATGATGAGAATTAGAACAAGTTAATGTAACTACTTACAATGGTGTTCTAGGAAGGAATACTTGAGATAATGGAATACAATGAGGATGAAATCAGTGGTGTATTCGTTTTTGTAATATGTGAGTAGAGGGAAAAGATCAATGGTTAATTTTTGAAAGCGTATAACTGAGTTATGTTCCACGGTTCCCCCGGATCCTTTGTTTTTGGGATCCGGCTAGTACAACTAGAGGGATCCGGCTACTTTGGACAGAAAAGAAGTTGTTTGGCATTATTTTTGTAGTAGGGTTATAATTTAGCTTGCAAAAAAAAAATAGTTCGAAGGTATTAGATGAATATTGTTTTTGAATGACGGCTTTTGATGAATCACATATCGAGGGTTCATATGTGATGACGGCGTTGGTTTGACGAATCAAAAGGAGTATTATTCCCGATAATGAAAAAGACGGAAAAGTGACGAAAGAGACTTCTAACGATGTTAGTGATTAATAAACAAAGAGAACTTATGAAAATAAATTGAACTCATGTAACCTATCTAATGAAAAGTAAAACATACCTCTATGCTTCTTGGTTTGGCATAATACCAAAGATACTTCATGAGCTTTTAAAGTAATCCTTTATACATGGTGTACGTAAGTTGTAATTACTTTTTAGATCCTTCCTTGAATGTTGACTTCATTATTCTTTGAATGAAGATTTTGGAGAGATTCTAGCATGAAGATTTCTTAGGAACAAAAGTTGTTAGAATCATCTATCAATGTCCACCAAAATGATTTAAAAAAAATATGACCCAAAAAAAAAATCCTTCTTTGTAGTTTTCAAACATACACGGATCGTATCAAGTCTTTAAAGTACAACATACTTTAATAAACTTGGTAACGAAGCTCTGATACCAATTGTGGAAAACTAGAAGGGGGGGGGGTTGAATAGTTTTACCAATTTAAAAACTTCATTTTAAATATTTAGATCGACTTATGTCAATCTATTTGGTTGTTTATGTTGGACGTTGATAGATAGATATATAAACGTGTAATGAAAGATAAAGAGTAAGAAGCACATCACCACGACACAAGTTATTTATAGTGGTTCGGCTACAAGGACACCTTCCTTGCCCTACTCCACTCCCCGAGTCACCTACTCGAGAGTTCGTAAGCACTACACCAACTCCTTATGGCGGAGAAGCCTTCACAACGTCGCTTAACCTTTTTCCGGTACAAAGCTAAATACCGAGTTCTTTCACACCAAGGCGAACCACACCTAACACAATGTCGTCTACCATTTATACGGTGCTAGGCTAACCACCGAGTTCTTTCACACCAAGGAGAACTAATCCTATCACAACGTCGCCTACCCTTTATTAGGTACTAGGCTAAGCACCTAGTTCCATTACTATGGAGGAACTACTACCCTTCACGACACAACACCTAATCTCAAGGAGATCTACTCCTTGTTACAACACCATCAAGGATATCACCATCCTTGTAAATAAACAAATACTTATATGTATAACGATGCACCTCATCGATTATACGACCTAGGCATTCTTCTCAAATGCAACTTGATTTGATTTATCGCCATCCTTCACTAATGCCTTTGACACAACGCTTGACACCCTTCACTAATGCCTTCGTCTTGACACCTTTAGCATTCTTCACTAATGCTTTCATCTTGACACTATCGGCATTCTTCACTAATGCCTTCAACCCAACATCTATGAAGAAAGGAAGAACTATCAACAAGAGAACCTTAGTTATCTTGATGATGACGAAGCATGGCAACTCATGGACTTGAGCTTGCTCGTCTTCAAGAGGTGGTGATCTCGCCTTTAAGAGGAACCTAGAAGATCACACAAAAACAAAAGACAAACTACATAGATCACTTGGATATGAGGTTAGAGGGTTAGAATACTTGGGGAAAGTATGTGTGTAAAGTGATGCATAGAAAGGAAGAAATGACTCTCTATTTATAGAGAAAATTTCTCGTGTTCCCGGATCCCACGGATCCCTTCCACTGGGATCCGCTAGCACAAAGCCGTAAACTGTGGAACGCTCCTCTTTGCCCATGGGTATTTTTGGTTATGGGTCATGGGTCATGGGTTATGGGTTGATCCATGGTTTTCTTTCTAGATACAATGAACTTGGTTAAGTGGTATATATAAAACCATGGGTTATGGGTCAATACCATTTGCTAGTTTTTACCCATTTTAGTATTAACATGTTTTTACCCATTTTAGTATATACATATTTTTACCAATTTTAGTATACTTAGTTTAAGTATGTGCTAACCCAATATGTAAACATTAGTTGTTGTACATATATATCTAAATCATAAAATCACTTAAGCTTGTTTTAGTGTTTTATGTTAAAACGTAAGTGTGTTAGGAAACTATTAACTCAAACTATTTACGTACTCTATTTGTTTCGTTAAAATGATTTTACGTTTGTTATCGACAAAACATTAGAAGATCGTAAAATATAAATAAACGTTTTTACGGTTTATTTGTATTAACAGGGGATGCTAATTAATTCATTCTTATTGTCTCGATGCAAGCATTTGTTGTTAATTAATAAAGGGGGTTCGAGGGCATAATTGGTGTGTGTTTCTTTTGTTTTTCGAATCTCTTATGATCTTGTAGCTGTTGATTTTTCTTGTGAGTTCCTTGATTAATTATGCGCTAAGCTTTGAGGTTTGTTGAAGGTTTTATCCTACAATTGGTATCTTATCTGTGTTCGAGAAGAAGGAATCACACAACGAAGGGAGAGCCAAAACAAGAGAAAAGAATAAACCGTGTTTGGCTGGTCGATTTCTTCGCCTGTGGTAGAATTGACACCACGGGTTCGTTAACCGTTGGAATTTCTATGAAATTCGAAGTGTAGGTTTTAGATACATAGATCTAGGTTCTCACTAGAGGGATCTTGCATCAGAGGTTAGTTGGACATATCAATTTTCGTGTTGTTTTTCGGTTATTGTTTCGCTATCATTGTGTTGATACAAGGTGTCTAAAGCTTAGGTCAATTAAAGGGAAACTTGCGGTGCAAGTTTAAGTCCTCTCAAAGGTTTCTTGAGGTGCAAGAAAGTCAATTCGAAGGAGGAGATCAAGATTAAGGTTACAAAGAGTATCGACAAGAGGGTTAAAGGCTTCAATAGTTAATGATTTAGAGTTCCTTGATGATAATCAATATTTAAGGTCAAGAAGCTTCAAGGGTTTGTTGGTTTTGGAGGGCTTGATAAATCGGGTTAGAAGGCTCCCGCGTGTTTTTTTTAAAAATCAAGTCTTGGTGATAACTTGAAAAACAAGCAAGGTTCATCTGTTTCGTGAGGATTCAAGGAAAGTGATTGCTTGAAGGACAAGTTTTGTAGATTTGAGGTGAAATGATTGAATCTTTAAGGGTATTCTAAGGGCAAGTAGATATAGATTTCAAGAAAGTGGTTTACCACACAGCTTGTGAGGCTTGTTGAAAAAGTTGAGTCTTTAGGGTTTCTAAAGGGTTAAATCAACTTGACAAGGTTAAATCAAGGTTTGAAGAAGAATGGCTAGTATGAGTATTAAGTTTAACATCAAAAAGCTCGATGGGTTTGGTGTACAAAAGTATCGAGGCTCAAACAAGTTGGGTTCAAGCAACTTAGTCTTGGTGTGGTGTTAATACAGGAGTCCATGGAGTACATGTTCAAAAGCGTGTTTGGTTTAAGGTGGAACGTGTGGGAGATTAGGAAAATCATGAAGTTGAGCTAATTCAGGATAGTAACGATGATGTTGCAGTGACTCAAAGAAAGTTGGAGGTTAAACAACTTGGACGGAAGACAAACACGAAGTGCTTGGTAAATGAGTAGGTACACATTGTTGCAAAGGTTGGCAGGAATTATTAAAACCGGAGTACCTAGTCAAGATGGTGCAGAGGATAATGCTAAAGAAAGAAAGTGAAGTAGTATAAGGAAGCTAATCTTAGAAAGTTACTAAAGTACAATGCGTGACAAGGTGGTCTCCGGTTTGAGGTTCCGACACTAAAAGAAGATGCTGATTAGCGGTTATGTCTAAGTGTTACTCCTAAGGTGGTAAATTGTTGAATATATGAGCAAACTTAGAGGGATTAATTGTATTTAGTATTATAAATTAGGAAAGTACTTAGACTTGGACTTGGATCGCTTCGTGTGCGAGACATGAAATGAAACTATGGCATTCTAATTTCATATGCAGGGATTTTACCCCCTTACCCATGAGCCCGCTGAATCTAATCCAACAATTCTTCAACACTCATAGGTATCATAATATCGCATGTCGGCTCTACAACAGGATATCTACAGAACCGGATAAGTGATCTTCATTCCTGACAAAACCTCGAGATTTCTTGTGATTATACATGGGACAATCCCTCTTCAAATGCTCTTGAGACTGACATATATAACACTTTAGCCCGTTGATTCTTCCATGTGACAAAACCTTGAGGTTTGTTGAGGGTTTTATCCAACAACCACTAGTCATATCGATGCAAAACTAGAGAATCATTTGGTAATAGAACATATAGATAAGTATTCCCTAATATCGTTAAGAAAAAGATTATAACATTACATTTGATCTAAATAAAAAATACATGCAAAAACTAGTCATTATTTGGTTTTTCTTCTCGGTCTGTCTTATTTTAGTTGTGGCTTTTGTTACTTTTAGGTCATGGTGTTTTCATAACCTTCAGTTAGTTGTACTTTGAGTTCATAAGACATACTATCTCCATACAAATCATTTTCTTATTGATAGAATTTGTTGCATAAAAAGCAAAGTTCTATAAGGAACCGAACTAGATAATATCATATGTATGATTGGCCTTTGGCTCATGGAGTAAAATACCATTTAAGGATAGTTTTGTGACCAAAGGGTTATGCATTCCCAAATTATGGAAATGGTCGTTTTGCAAAAATACAAGATCATGTTTATTTATTTACTTGAAAGAGATGGAAAGGGTACCAGACAAAATGAAAACTATAAAGAATATTAGTATGATTTAGACATGCCTTGTTTTTTCTACTTGAGGTGACACCTAACCAACTGGGCTAGCTCAGTTGGCCATCAAAGTTTCCTTAAGGTGCCTTGGAGAAGGGATGCATGGCTAGGGGAGGTCTCAAGTTCGAGTCCCACCTGAGACTTTTACCCCTTCAGGAGATAAAAGAGGAGCAAGCGGGTCTCAGGGTGAGCATACTGCCTAATTGGATGTCACTGCGAACCACTAACAACTAACAAGCCGTTCAAATCAACTTTTTATGGCAATAAAATATGATGATGCATATAAGTACAAGAATACCCTTCCTCATATCTTCAAACTTGTTCCTATTTGTAACCAGTGAAGGGTGGCCACATGGTTAAACATTTTGTGACTATTATATCATCACTAAAATATGAGAGGTCTCGAGTTCAAAACCAGCTCCGTGCTAACAACCCTAAAGTGTTCATGACAACCTACTGAAAAAGGAGGGCTTCACCTATTTTGAGTCTGTGCCAGTAGGCCAAACCCCATGGATTAATCTGAACCATAGTTACAGAGAAAAAGGGGAAAAAAACCAATTTGTTCTTATTGTAACTGTACACTCTTCTTCACGACAATAACATGCATGCAGAAGTTCTATGTAATCTTTAAGTATCTTATATGTCTGGCAAGACTCGTAAATCACCAGAAATGCATTGATAGATCCTTGGTCATCCTGTAATCTCTAACTAGAGAAGGTCATAACGGTCGTTGCATCCAAAATTCAATTTAACAAAGGCAATACGATTCAAACAAGGGCATAACAGTCAAGTCGATCTTTATAGCCTATATAGGTATATTGCATCCAAATTGGGAGCATGTTAACTTTTATGAATTCCAACAATCAATGATTCCCACTCAGAATTTTGACATTATAGCTAATGTGCTCAACTGCTCACAAACAACTTTATGATCATTAGAAAAAACCAACAATAAGAAGACAGTGGAACTTCACAAATTCAATAGAGGGGATATCAATTACCGAGTAATGTAAAAAAGGGCTAATGATGTGTAATAGTAACTTATATTCACGAATTTTATGCCAAATATGCTTTTTTTACTGTAAGTCGCTGAATTTATAGAACTTTTTCACTCTAGTAACTGAATTTGTGAATGTGCTTGAAATTTTAATGGTAGAACGCATGCACAAGTTAAATGACGTAACTAGGATGTACATAAAAAAATCTATGTACAAAACGATACATATGCGAAAGTATGTTAGAATATTAACTTAAAAAACATTATAAAGCTTTGGAAAGGATATTTGATATCTAAATGACAGAAAAGAAACGTTAATAACTTAATCTAAAAGAATCCCATTTGAAAAAAAAAAAAAAAAAAACTTTTGAAAGTTGTTAACTGCAGAATGAATAATAAGTTAATTAACAAGACGGCAGATCAATTCTACCAACCAGTGCTTTGATGGTTCTTCTCGTCTTCATTGACTTTATCCACCACGAGTTATAACTTAACATATTCAAAACTCGACGCAGATCCTTGAGTGGAGAGATCTGACATGTAATGTGCAGTCAAATAGGATATAGTTTTAAAGTTCATGACTGGATTTCACATGTCTTATGTCGCATGTTTGATTTTAAATAACGGGTGAATGAGTCAAAAGTGTGGCGATTTATGGATCTATAATGGTTAGCAAAGACAAGTTCGTTTACCCTAAATAATCACCTTTGTCTTGTACCAACAAATTAAAAAACTAAACATTGACATGCTTACTGATTTATTTTTACTGAAAGACAAGACAAGGGAATGAGAAAGAGAAGCTATGATAGTAAATCGAGAGATGGCGGTTTAAGGGACTATCATCCACTAAAATGCCTTTTGAATTCATAAAGGGAAAATTCCGAAAGTAGACCAGTCGCCCTAGTGTATATCACTTTCTAGACCTTAAATTTTCAAAAGTCCAACATAGACCGGTGACTGGGCAACTTGTACAACACAACCATGAGTCTACAAGTGTCAAAATATGATACGTGAATTATTTTTTTATTCAATTGACTAGGACACATGTCAAATGTAGACAAAGGTTGCCCCAAACAAGAGTCGCCCCCCGGTCTATTTTAGACTTTTGGAAAAAAAGGGGGTAGAAATGATATGCACTAGGGCGACTGGTCTATTTTCGGAATTTTCCCTTTCGTAAATGACAACTTGATTATATGTCACCTTATAAATACTACTAGTCACATTAGGGGAGTTAACGAGTTGAGTCGAGTAGTAGTCTAGTCCAAAATATGAGCTTTCCTCGTTAAATTGGTATTCACGTCAAGGAGGTCAAACTCGAGCTTGAGTGAAGTAACCTTCTCATAATTGTTTTAAGCTCGATCTTGATTCACGGTTGATAATTTAAATATAGTGTACTATTCTAAAATTCGAGTTGTCCCTTGAGACTCGATTAGCTCATTTGTTACATGTTTTTAGTATGAGGGTATTATGTAAAATTCAAGGAGAATTAGAATGGTGTATAAATTACTTCTTCCAGAATGGACATGAATGGTGTGATGTAAGTATGCAATTGCACAATCACACACATTTGTACTAGAAAGTGATGGCAAAGCAGAATAAAGACCAAATCAACCATTTGACTGTAAACTCTAAATATTACTGATTTTCTACTTCATGATAATATGACTTTTTGGCCGTCATTATCAGTCGGCATTCCCTAATCAGGAAAAAACAACCAAAAATAAGTGGAGAATTTGGAAACAATAACATAAGTGATGAATAAGGTTCTTTGGTTGCTAGTGTGACAGCAAGAGAAAAGTCTTTCGTTGTCGCTTGTAAATGCAAGAAAGCTACACGTTCTTAAAGCGATCTAAAAAAATAAATTTAACATGAAGTACATGCCTTATCTATGTCCATGATCGTATCATTTAGTTAGGTTAGGCATGTCGATGCAAAAACCTAGTTACTTGGTAATATGACACATAAACAAGTATACCTAATATCATAAGGCAACCAAAAAGATTAGTAATGCATAAGCAAAACCTAACTAGGAAATATCCCATGTATGATTGACCGATGGTTCATGGATATAAATTACTCTAAAGTGTAGATTGTTATATAGATAAACGCTACCGCCAAGGTGGCCTAGTGGTTTATCCTCCAAGGAGATCACAAGAGGTCAAAGGTTGAGACCTCACTAAGTATTGGGGATGCCAGAAAACCGGTTAGGCTGTGTACATCTGAGTTAAAGAAGTTCTTGCCCTCCTCGGGTAACTTGAATAGGGATTGGAAAACCACAGCTGTTTTATAACAAGCATTTGATATAATGGTAGCTAAGGTGCCCCAACAACATGGCCCGAGTACCATCAGTTCATCACTAACAGGCCTTTGGCCATGAAACTAGTTCATAGAAACAGTCTCTCTGAACAAATACAAGACCGCGGTGTCGTTGTTTTAGAGTTTCTTAGTTACTCCTTCCGTCCCAAAATATAAGTCCATGTTTGACTTTTCAAAGTCTTCTTTTTCTGAATTTGACCGTAATTTTTTTTCTTCATGTTATATAATACTTGATGAAAAATATACCAATGCAAATACATTTGAAACACAAATCTATTTATATATTTTGCATCAAGTATTATATAACACGAGAAAAAATAATTACGGTCAAAATCTGAAGAAAAAGACTTTGAAAAGTCAAAAGTGGACTTATATTTTGGGACGGTGGGAGTACTTTACAGAGATGGAATTTAAAAAAAGGTACCAGACAAAAATAGAATTAATTATAAGTTCAAAAGGCCTTGTCTTTTACTTTTCTTTCTTTTCTAGAGGAGGTGACTGCTAGGAGCCCACCTGGGGCCTGAGAGACAAAATGACCCTAATTAACCCTGTAAATATGTAATACCAAAATATATCTATCCAACTTTCTATACAAATAAAATGCATATAATGATAAGAAAACCCTTCCCAATATATTTTTAGAACTTGCTCCTTGTCCACTCTATCCGTAAAAAAAACACATGCATGCAAATTCTTGGAAAAATCTTTAACAAGCTGAGATTATTGATTTACTGTAAGTTACCGGCTTGGAAGGTGACAATGGAAGCGAGAGCTCTCGGATTTAGTTTCCTAGATTACTCTTCAACTAGCTCACCAGGATCCTATAATTAAGGGCATAACAGTCATTTCATCAAAATGAAATATGGGATCCAAGCATTCTTCGAGCAGTCCTTGATTCCCACTGAGAACCTTGATTCTACAGCAATAGTGCTCACAAACAACTTTATGATCATTAGAAAAACAGCCGACAAGAAAATAGAAAATGAATCACAGATTTTACATTACAAAGTCAGGCAATCCTGAAGGTGCTAATTAAACGGGAAGGGAGAGTTGTTGGATAATGGGTCGAAACGGGTAACTCTATGATACATGTCAAAGCGATTCAACACTACCCGAATATACCCACTCACAAGTAAATAGGTCTAATTAAGTTGCCACCTCTAATTGAAACAGTATTTCTATAAGTATAAAATTTAGATCATAAGTTAACGCCAATGATCCCACGTGAAAATAAAAATCTTAAGAAGCCATCAAATTCAATGTGATCCACAAAGAATATATGATAAACAAAACTAGAGCAGATACCACCTGGCTGTGAAACGATCCAATCTAACTTGCACTGTGAAATTCAAACGAAACCATGTAGCAAACTGTAAGAAAGTTCATGGCTGCATTTCTACGTCATTTATCATGTTACATGTCAGGTTCAGGATAACGCGTAAATGAGAGCATAACGAGGCGATTTAAAGATCTCTAATGATTAGCAGAGACAAGGTCCTTTGCCCTTAATCATCACCTTTGTCTTGTACCAAAACAATTAAAAATAAAAAATAAAAAAAAATAGCATAGAGATGTTAAATGCTGGTGTGTTTCTATTTGAAGACAAAGACACGTGAATGAGAAAGATAAACTCCTTTCTTACAGACACAATTATTTGGATCCTCCAAGAAAATGGCTTTTAGAACTCTCTCGAGGGCAAGTTGACCCCATACTGATTCATCAATAATACTAAGCTTTGTCCAATAATGGAAGGAAGCTTTAGTATATGGATAAGTTTAGAAAACGGGTATGCGAATGAGGTTTTCTCGGTTACCCAGGGAAGGTGACTCACTGACTTAGATTTACGCGGCCTAACTGCCAGCCCTAAGATCTCTACCTAGTGAGGTTTGAGCCTAAAATACGAAGCTGGTTATTTTCTTTTTCTTCTATTTTTTTCTGGATTTTCAGATATAGGATTTTGATATGCGAATGGGGTAAGTACCTCTTTAGAACCAAAGCTAGACCATTCTATTGTATTATACGTATGTACGGACCAACATATATGCGCATATATACCCTGTAAGTATATGCATGTAGTATAAAAATTAATGATTGTAATCGATATTGCTTCCCCAAAAATATTTGTAATGGTATCTTATCCCCGTCAGTGACGGAACTAGGTGGTCCGCATGTAAAATAGCAAAAATATATCTTATTGATTGTGTTTTGTGATTACATAATGATGAATGCATGTACATTTATAATAAAGATATAACTTGATGAAAAAGCAATCCTAACCCTAAACCTAAGGTCCAAAGCCCATAATTAGGCTCGGGTCAACTAACAGTCATCTAACATTCCCCCGCAGTTTGAACAAGAGGCTTCCAGATGGACAAACTGGAACATATATATGTAGAGGGTTTTTCCCCCTATCATTGTATTTGGTGGCATAGTTGTTTACTGCTTTTGGCTTTCTCTTTTGCGTGACATTTTTTTACGTCATGGCTTGCTTTGCCTTTAGGTAGGAGCGGCAATTTTGCGACAAACTATTTTCGAAAATGACAATGATTTCCGGGGTAAAACAAAGATTAATGCTTACGAGACAAAATTAATTGAATGATGGCTAAATCAACATAATATGGGGTATTTTGTGACGACTAGGGTTTGTGGGCTAGGGTTTATGATTTAGATAGATAGAAAAAGATTAAATATATATGAAAAACAATAAAACAGAAGAAAATAAATCTGGATCCCTTCGAACAATAAAGATATGGTAATTTACATTGAGCGTGAGATCCAAATGAATCGAAAGATTCATATCATCGACGAGTAGTCAATTACCGAAGGATAACTACATTATGGTGGGTTGTAACTAGAGCTCTAATACCAAGTAAAATAGCAAAGATATATCTTATTGATTGTGTTTTGTGATTACATAGTAAGGAATGCATGTATATTTATAATAAAGACATAGCTTGATAAATAAGCAATGCTAACCCTAAACCTAATGGTCTAAAGCCCATAATTAGGCTCGGGTCAACTAACCGTCATCTAACACCGCAGTGTCACGAGACATCGATGAAATTTTTGGGTAAAAGGTGTTTTATACACCTGATAAATTTTATTACTTCAAAAAATATTTAAGTACATATGATGTGAGTGAATCCCACATCTTAGTCCGTTACATAGTCGGGAAAACAAACGCATCATTTGTGCTTCAAATTAAACCTATTATTAGATGACAAACCAAACTTATGAAAAACTACTCTATAACTACTAACGTCTAGTATGACCACGAACCTTTATATCATAAGCATTACTAAAAGCTAATTTCCATTTAGTCAAATCTTCGTAGTCATCATCATCATACGGGTTATCATCATAATCATCTTTCCAACGTCCATATAGGCTCTTCCTCCTGATTCCGCCTCCGCTCTTGGATGCCATGAAACCTTCCGTTTCATCAAAAACCTGTTCCACTTCATTATCACTATCCTCATCACCTACATTACTATCCTTGTTCTTTTGTATATTCGAACCAACCACATTAGACGTTTGTTGCTCATTTACCATTTTTTTGGGTAAAGGGTGTTACCCCGGTAAATATTGCTCATTTACCAATTGTACCTCATTCAAAGTGTAAAATCATTAGGCGTGCTTAGCAAAATCTGATAAGCCTTTTGCCCCTCATCCACAACACCCTCACCACAAAAATCAGCCTTCATGAGATTACCCCCTATTTGCACCTAACACATCATCATTTTCAACCGACCTAAGTGCATCAAAGGGGTTCGAACAACTTGCCTCTCTACTAGGTGTTTTAGTATTGTTCTTCGTACCACTTGTAGTATCACCATTCTTCTTAGAAACAGGTTTATATACATGTTTAATCGACTTAAACCGAAACTTAGAACCCATATTAAAGCCACTAGCCGGTTTCTCTCCACCAATTCCAACATTACTTCGATTCAACTCCGTACCTCCAGAATGCACCTCCCCACAGTTCATAGGCTTAGTAGGAACCATTTTAGGGCAATATTCATAGTCATGTCCAAAAATCTTGCAATTGGCATATCGTGAAAGTCTATTCGTATTCAATAGTAATTGTTTCGTACATGTATCCCTCATCATCCATATTCGGTTTAACAATACCCGTTGAGTCCTTCAAAGTGTTTTCAACACTTACTTCAATCATAGTACGTGCATAGCTATTTCGTCCCCATAATCCGTTGCACGTCCTACTAGTAAATGAATCAAGCATTAACGATTTACCAATCTTAGTTGCAATAGCACTAAGTCCACCAGTAGTAAATGTTGCCATAAGAATATCATGAAGTTTAACAATCGGAACACGAGTTAACTCCTCTGTTTTCAAACTAGTTGAAGTAGTCCATTTTTTAAGAATTGTCGGTATGGTACATATCATCCAAGGACCAAAGTACATCGTCAACACCTTTTTTGGAACCAAATTTGAAAAAGAAAAAAACCATTGTCGTTCATTATAATCTTTTGTATGGCGTATTTTTCCCAAGCCTTAAAAACATAATATCACACATTTACCAATGAAATAACCGTATAATGAATTAGCCAATCTGCCACTTACCTCCTCTACGGATCATCTAGGTATCACTACTTCGCATTCACTAGAAGCAGGCATAGTAAGAACATGAAAGTAAACTTAAGTTTTGTTTCTATCAACATTAAGTACATCAGCAAATGAACAAGGTATTACCACTAGTTTTTTCCCCAAAATCAGGCCCTTGCGTTCCTTGGTTAGCAGTGTTCGAAATACCACCAAAATCATCAGCCATAATACTTTCCTCTCTTACCACATCAATACATGCATTGCTTGAAGCTTCGTTAGAAGGTTTTAATGGTTTCCCATCTTCTCCCACTAACATGAGCTTACCTTGAAGTAATTGACTCTCAATATCATGTATCTTAGCAACTAACGAAGTAGTAGATGTGTTACCAAAAGCCTCTGACAAGCTTGGGAACAATCCCAGACCTTCACCATCTACTCCCTTAGTATTCACCACATTCGAACTCGACGCCTTGTTATCTTTAGACATTTCACTCTTTCCCACAGTATCATCATTCGAACCATGCTTTCCAGTAGTAGCATGCTTTCCTACAGTCGCAACCTCATTCGAAACGCACGTCTCTTTATTCTTATTATTTTGACGTCCAGCACCACCTCTCGCTCCTGATCCCAAGAACCCTCTTTCCATGCTTAAACCATGTTATCAGTTGCACACTATAAAACCAAATCAACCAACACTCTTTTACACTAATAAACAATCAATTGAAGAACAAAAAACCCTAAAGCAGATGTTTAGGAAACTAATACACGGTCAATTTGGAACAGGAGAACCCTAAAAATGTAAAAACCCTAAAAGCGATATCAAAACCCAAACCACCAAAACTAATTCAAAATGGGACAGAACAATGGAAGGAATTAGCACATTATGTTAATCACTAACTATGCACGATCGATTAATTAATTAATTAATTAATTAAGTTAAAGATGACCAGATTAAAAAATCGATTTAGGGATATGTTATGTCGCCAAAATTGCCAAAAAGGGGGAGGGGTTAAATAATTATGTTTTTTAATTTATGAATTACACCGATGAAATTTTTCTACGTAATGTTAATGTTTCTTAAAAATCTCAATTTTGTTTAAAAGCATGTACCCGGTCTCAAAAATTTGTGTCTACTATTAAAGTTTAAAATTTTTGGTGCACCTAGTCCCTTTTAGTCCTAGTTCCATCCTTGATCCCGTTCGAACACCCTAGATTGGCCAATGCCTATACCCCACCATTTTTGTCACTTTTACCCTCAACCCTTTATATATAACATAAACTATCATATTGCCACCACATAATCTTCCTCATTCTCCCATTACAAGTGTTAAAAGAAAGTCATCCAGGCATTTCTTTAAAACTACTAAAAGCCGAAAAGCGTATGGACCTAAGTTCAATGAAAGAACTACCCGACTCGTATGCATGGTCACCAGTTGATGATGGTTGCCTTTTGTCATGCAGTTCAGAACCTGTTCCGGTTATTAATCTCGAAGACCCTAACGTCATGAAGCATGTTGGCCATGCATGCAAAACATGGGGTGTGTTTCATGTCACCAACCATAGGATCCCTATGGCGTTTCTTGATGACATGGAGGCTTCTGTAAGAAAATTATTCTCTCTCCCTATTCAACAAAAACTTAAAGCTGCTCGGGCTCCTGATGGTGTTTCGGGCTATGGTGAAGTTCGGATATCTTCTTTTTTCCATAAACATATGTGGTCTGAAGGGTTCACCCTCATTGGATCACCATATGAACATGCTAAAAAATTATGGCCCCAAGATTATAAAAACTTCTGGTAAGCATTTTTCATTTTTAATGGTGAGCGAGTTTGGTAACAAGTTAAAATGGTACTTGTTATTATTGTTGGGTGGACCGGAAAACATTTAACACTTATAGATTACCAAAGTAATTTATCACTTTTAACATTGAAACTAAGGAATTTTTTTATGCATTTGAATTCTAAATACTACATAACTTTTAACACGCTTGGCCACTTTGACCGTCAGACACTAAACGTAACATACAACATATAATATAAGGTATCATACACGTTCGTGTAGTCAGTGAGGTCTTTTGACATCATTTTTCATAATGAGACAACTAAATACTACCTGATGCTATCTAAAATGACCCGTGTGAACCCAAACCCGTCTTGATATGCTTTATTACATGATGGCTGATGCTTTATTTTGTCATTTTCCAGTGAGGTTGTTGAAGGGTACAATAAGGAGATGAAAAAGTTAGCCAACAGGCTAATGTGGCTAGTACTCGGATCGTTGGGTATAACAGAAGGAGATATAAAATGGGCCGGGCCAACAGGAGACCTAAAAGAAGCATGTCCTGCCTTACAACTAAATTCTTATCCAGCCTGTCCAGACCCCGACCGAGCCATGGGACTTGCAGCTCATACGGACTCAAGCCTCCTCACAATCTTGCACCAAAACAATACAAGTGGATTGCAAGTTCAAAGGGAAGGAATGGGGTGGGTCACGGTCCCACCAATAAAAGGGGCACTGGTGGTGCATGTAGGTGATTTACTGCATATACTATCTAATGGGCTATATTCAAGTGTTCTCCATCGGGCTATAGTTAACAGAATCCAACACCGTCTCTCTATAGCTTATCTCTACGGCCCACCATCAAATGTTCGAATTTCGCCATTATCAAAGTTAACAAGCATTGTTCGTCCTCCTTTATACCAACCGGTCACATGGAGTGAATACCTTGCCATGAAGGCAAAGTATTTTAATAAGACGCTTTCAGTTCTCCGTTTATCAGCACCTGTGAATGGGTTTGTAGATTTGAAGGATCATAAGAGTGTTATTGTTGGTTGAATAAGTTTATGCATCAACCCTTTGCACTTACTTCAGAATTTTATACAAATAATAATGTGTTAATTTTGTAATAAGAATAATGTATTAGGAGGTTACTCAACTAGTCAACTTGTTTCGGTAAGTCCATCAAACTATTGAAACTACTTTATAAGTCAACCAAATATGTATCCGGTTTCATTTATACCAAATCCGTCAAAAATAGGTATGATGCTCAAGGTAACCTTGAAATTTAAATGCAAAAACAAAAATACCATTGATTACTGTTTCTATTAAACGGGTAAACGGATCCCAAGACCGTTTCTGACCCGGGTAAACGGATCCCAAGACCGTTTCTGACCCTTCCCTGGCCACCCCCAAATGTATATACTTAGCGAGGTTTGAACCCTTGACCTCTTGTGAGGAAACCAAGGACCTTACCACTAGGCCATTTGGTGGTGGTTTGGTTAGTGTTTCTATTATTTTAGGTACTCCGTAATAATATATTTAACACTCATTGAAGAACAAAATTCTGTCATTCAGCATATTTTTTCATCACAACACGTTTAAAAGAAACTAGTTATATATTATGAAAGCTTTAAAGTAGTTTCAACACTTACATTTCCTATATGTGAAAAGGTTGAATAGTTAAGATGCATTATACCTTACAATGATGATCTAATTCTTTGGATAAAACAGTTTAGGATGTTGTATGCATTAAGTACAAACTTTGGAAGACTTTCCACCCGTTTGACCCGTATTTTGTTTAGTTAAAGTATTCACTTTGACCTGTTTTAGACTACAACAACAACCCAAATCGACCCATTCATAAATAAATGAGACTATGGGTTAAGACTACCACATCAAGCTATCATAAAAAACAAAAGAGGGAGAACATAAAGCCCAGTTCCATGAAAATAGGCAAGGACTTGGAGGGGACAAAGTTATATCCATCATAGGGTCATATCAATACATTGAAAAAAGAAAACACATAATGTTATCTGTTTTGTCTTTGCCCTAAAAAGATTAGCTAAAATCCTCCTAAGTAAACGACAAACATACCGGCAACTTTAAATTTGGGCACACGCAAGAAGTGATATCCTCCGTCAAAGAAGATAAAAGCGTTGAACAAGATTGATATGGCTAAATCTTTGAATCAAATAGCCGGCAACAGATTCTTTTCCATTTTGAATTTCCTAACCAACAAAACAAAAAGACTAAACATAGGACAACACATATCAAGTAACAGGTTGAAACTAAAAATAAGGTTGTGGTTGCTCTATCCTTTGTATGTGTCTCCCCTGCCCCATATGTATACACTATACACAAACACTATTATAGATTTGACTTCATTTTATGAGACATCATGCAGCATATCATTTTAAAAGGGTATTAACTGCAAATGCTATCGGCCTAACCGCCTAACTGTATCAAAAGTGGGTAACCACCCCTTATGAGGTTACGGGTTCAAGTTCCAAGTTTGATAATTGTGTGCAAGTACTTGCAGTCCAAAAACATAATGAAACAGGACATTATCAATATAATCAAGCACACCATGACTACTAACATGCATATAACTATTGTTGTAAAAAACTCATAGTAAAAACCTTTTCCACCCAAAAAAATCAAAAAACTCATAGTAAATGAGATTTTTATGTACTTACAATTGTACGAGTATTATGTAAATTATATCTAAAATTAATGATCTAGACCGAACACGCTCAACACTCTCGGATTCCCGTAGCTGGTTATTCGTGCTTGCAACAATATTTGATATTTACCTGTTATAATATTATACTAAAAGATTAATCATAGATATACTTTGAATTATTTACCAATTATATCATATATATCATAAGGTAAATTAAGTGTTTCTCAAAAGGTTAAGATCAGCGGGACACCCTGACCCCGTACACCCATGTTGGTTGTCGACTAACCCTTCCCTAAGGACCTAGCCCCAAGCAATGAACACTTACTCCAGTGACATTTAGTCACGAGTTGAGATTAAACTCATGACTTGCGGTGGGGGAATGATACCACCGAGGCAATGCCCCAATAGTGTAAACTAAGTGTTGATACCAATCCAATAGATAACAAAAAGAAAGTACCTTATGACCTACAACGAAATGCAACTAGTTTTAATTTGATTGGTAATAAAACGTTTGTAACTGTATAACCACCTAGGTGTCTTGGAAGAGCTTGTGACTATAATCACTAGAAATATAAAAATGTTTAAGCTTGGGCCATGCTTGATGCAAACAGATCTAAAGTAGTCACGGCAGGCTCCCGAATGAGTGGGCTTTTATCGTCTTAGGTTTATGAAATGTCTTACTACTAAGGATATTTTTTCATTGTTTAATCGGTTTTAAACAGCTAAAAAAAGTAAACCCTAAACTCCAATGCATATGAATCTATGGGGATTCCTTGAACAAAAAATTACAAAAATGAACAAAACTACTCCAAGCCAAAACTCTAATTTGGATTTTAGCATGACTCGCAATCTAATCATCATACTATAGGTGTCAGATAAAAATTTAAGCATATAAACCAATGAATGGCTGGTTATACCTGATTGGTTATTCACCGACCACGTGTTGTTGTCTTGTACAATCAGGTTAAATCATCCATTGCATGCTTCTCAAAACTCTCTGTGGATATTTTGTCACATGGTCGATTTCTGTACAGTTTCCTTCATATTTTATATTTTTATGCTTAGTTATAAAGTTTTTTAGTAAGGAAAAGTTTTGCTGAGAAAACTTTTTACTTTAGATCCATCCAAATCACTTTTGTTTTTCAGTGAGTGATACTGAGAGTACAACTATTTTTGTTTTACTTCATTTTCTTTACTTTTCTTCATTCCTTCATGATTTAAAAAGTGTAAAAACACCTCCGTATATCTTAAGAGCGAGTTCATTGTATTTAAAAGGGGGTGTTTATACAAACCTTTTTTTGCTTAAAAGAGGTATTATATCATTTCGACTTATATTTGATAAGATCATTTTTTCGGCTTATTGTATACTCCCTACATCCCAAATTAAACAAGTGCAATACCCGTGCGTTGCCCGAGCATACGTTATTTTTAAAACAACCATATATGTTAGGAAACATTAAAAATATATAAAGTTAAACTGATAAATGATATAACATGTGTTTTTGTTTATAAGGTGTGTTTGGCGCATACCATTTAGGAGCCGTGGGTGATAGGCGTTAAGGGTCGTGATTTGTAATGCTCGTTTAGCAAGCAACACATAGCTTTATCTTTTTTCACGGAATGCTCGTTTTTTAACGCTCTATGAAACAGCATTTAAGAGCGTTGAACATTTTGAAGCTGTTTTATACATTGTGATTATAACTGCAGCTACGTTAGCAAACGTTTTTATAGAAGAAAAAAAGAAGCTACATATTCCTCACAAATACTATTCACTTATTGCTACTAATTTTGCTAAACACACCCTAAATTTTCAAACTAGTAATGTAAAAGAATTGATTATGAAACTAATATAAACATCAACATAAACAAAACACATATCCTTCATTTAAAGAAAATTGATTATGAAATCAACAAAACACACCTATAAACGCATTGATAGTCCTTATGAAATGGATTTATAGTTTAGTTGAAACTTGAACTTGAACAACAACGATGACTAATTTTTAAAGGCTTCTTCAATTCATCTACTTCTTCCCATTTAGTTACTTATTCATCTCTTTGAGTCCTTTTTTAGTGTTTAATTCTTTGTAGTGATATGCAAGTATATAAGATAATATCCATAATGGAGTATGCTGCAACAACCAAAGAGTGTATGTGATATTTTTATCTACACGTACAATCTAATCAACTCCTTCGTTGGTAAGGCTTCGAAACTCGAAGAGACAATGTTTAGGAAATATATTAGTTTGATATAGTTGTGATTTAAAGATGAGAACCTACCTAATAATATTCAGCAGACATATTGTTGCTGAAGTTTATGAGTACGGCAAATACTTGTACTCCCTTTTCATAATCACGAGGACTGAAAACCTGTCATCAAATCAGATGAAGACACATTTTGTAAAATGGTTCAGAAAGATACGCGGAAATTCGATGAAAATTTAAAACATGTGATTAGACTGTGCATATACATAATAAATTATGCATGATGAATTTTAAGAAATCTAAACATATGATATTACATGTATAGTACATACAGAGGAGAAACTCTTACTATTATTTAAAGTATATTGTTAGTTATAAATTGCCAGAATTTTGAATTCAATACCGAAGGACATATTTAGCGATGGCCAGAAGAGAGGGATTTGTGGAAGAGACAATGAAACAATAAAATTGATCAAATTAAGGAATGCAATAATTACGGTATTATTATGAATATTTGGATAATAAATTTGAAATGAAAGTTCATAGCTACCGCTTTTGACTAAGCAAGGTGCATTCTTTACAAACTTATCCAAATATTTAAATGAAGAAAACGTGCTTAATGCCTCTCGAATATTTATGTTAGGAAATAAGATAAGGATGGACTTCATTTTAAAGGGTTGTGATTCATTTCTTCATTGATCGAATGGTTTAGAGTTGGTGCCATGTCACAATATTTTTATCACTGCTCCGTCAACAATATAAAGTATAATGTTCACTTTCATATTTCACAAAATTTAAGCAAGTTGGCCCCTTACAATGTTGTATGCTCCATTTGTACCAAATTAAATGTTCACTTTCATATTAACCAATAAAATTTCATTTTCACCCCAATTTGGACAATTTTGATTGGTTGAAATGAAAGGAGGACACTAATTTTAGGACAACCAAAAAACAAAATGGACTTATATACATTAGGAGGGAGAAAGTAATTTATAGGCTTATACAAGCTTATAATGATATAAAAAACCTTGATAAGATGCTAAGTTTCAAAATAAGTCTGACAAATAGAACTTATGATATAGATGTCAGAATGGCGTTGGAAATTAGTCGGTAGGTTATGCAAATTACTGACAGATTTCCGACAGCAGTCGAATCTCTTGGAAATCCATCAGAAGTTGCTCGGAAAAGCAGATTGGTCGCTGTTTCGTCGGAAAATGGTCGGTAATTAGCGACAGATATATAAGCCAAAATTAGATAATCTCATAAGTAAAAAAATATACTTAAACTAACACCCCCTAATCTTAACTCAGTTTCATGGGGTTGTAGGTTTTATTCATAGCGTACCAAAATCATTTGGCGTACCAAAAGCCATTGGTTCGGCGTACCAATATACTTGGTACACTGATTTGCATCGAAAATCGGTTAAAGCCGGCTGGAACTGGTCAAATTGAAATTTAAAAGATGATGAAATGTATTTTAATATGTTTTAATAAAAAAATATATTGATCCAGTTAAAAAGTGTTTTAGTGAGATACGAGTACTTTTAATTTGTGAAATTTATATTCAAAACATATTTACATATTAAAGATTAATTAATACAATATCTATTTATGTAAAAGTATAATGTGATATATTGTATCAAATCGGGTACTACACCGTACCAAATTATATGGTACAACGAACCGAAGTGGCCCAAAACGAACCGAAATGAGCCCACCTCCCTTCGTACCAAATTTCTGGGACTTAAGTGCGATCATCCCGGCCCGTACTGAAGCGAACCACGTTCCATGTGACTATAGTTTTACTATTTACTGCAATAGTAATGATAAGGCTTTGTTGTTTAGTTTTGTTTTGATCAATATTATATTGTTTTGCTGCTTTTGAAGTGGTAAGGATTTGTTGTTAAGTTTTGTTTTCATGAATCTTAAATTGCTTTGTTGCTTTTCATGTTGTTTGTAATTATATATCATTAATTGGTTTGTTACTAGGAATCATATGGGTAGTATTGTTACACTTGTATTCCAGTTTAGTATATACTATTATAAAGAGTTTATAGAGTATAATACACTTACTATAAGTTATGTGATTGGCGGGTGAAAACTAATTTACTTGACTAGCATTGGTATAAGTCAAAGTGAGAGTCAAATACCAATATATCAATGCATTAAAAACCACCTCACAAGAGGGAAACCAGGACAGGGACTTCCAAGACGGAAACCCGAGAACAGAAATTACAATTAGAAGAACCAAAACATAAAGACCACCCAAGAAACAACTACTAACCAAAGACCTCTATAGGTGACAACACACATTTATCCCAAGCCAAGCTTAGATTTCGACACCTATTTGAAAGCCATAAAAGAGAAATATGTTGACCTTGTGTGAAAATATCCTCAAGAAGAATGGCCCTTCTGTCATCTTCGTTGGCATGAACAACAATGTTCCGCCACTTCCAAACCGACCACGAAAGAACATACATCACACCTTGAAGCGCCTTGCCAACCAACATAGATTCACACGGGCGAGAGAATTGAAGACAACATTTTTTTATGTCAATTTGATGTGGGGCAGCTACTTTCCACCATCGCCAACATTTGTCAAGAATGCGCTTAATAATCACGCACTCACTAAAGATATGGACAAGATAAGGGACTAGATCATAGAACTATAATACACAAGTACTATAGATCCAATTTTCTGTTCATTTAACGTTAAGAAATATTTCTAGAGTTTTAAAACCAACTTTGAGGTTGTGTTTATGTGTATATTCGATTTTGGAATGGGACGAAGAAATCTGGGTGGAATTTTGATAAAGTGAAGATGCTAAACTCACACGAGCGGTTATTACAAGCTTTAATAAAAAGTATACCTTTAATCTACTTATTTTTAAACTAGGGTTTACATGCAAATTGGGTTTGAGTATAACTGATTCTAAAATTCGAATTTATAGTTGTTATTTATTAAAGTGATGAACATATCATCATTGAATAAGTATCACCAAGTTTTGGGACTTGGTTAAAAATTGTCTAGATGTGGGTGTGTTGAATTATAGTGTTTTCTTGATATTGAACTTGAGTTTATGTTATGAGGTCCAAATAATTTTTGGTTACTTGATTTTAATGAGTAAAGTGATGGTTTGTTTGATGTTAGATGATGAGTACATCATCATATGAGTAAATAATAATGATTCTTGGAGACTTTGTTCAAGTATACGCGTGTATAGTAAATTTTGATGCGTTTGGATAATGTTTTGAGGAAGTAATTTATATGTGAGTATCTAGTTGAATGTTGTTTTGAAAAAGGATGTTTGTGGTCATTATATTAGTAACCAAACTACAACTGATCTTAAACATATAAATAAGTAAAAGAATTTGAGTAAATGGGTGAAAATGGGTAGACCGGTGTTTTCCGAAAGAATCAAGTATTGCCTATGAATTTGAAGTTCTTTGGTGTTAAAATATATCCTAATGACTTGAATAAACTTTATTTGAAGTATTTAAGTGTTGAAGATAATTTGGAATGACTTATAAGTGTTTTGGGTCAATTTTTCGAAACGTCTAAGTGCAGGCCGTGGGTCAAAATGTGCTATTTAAACAGGAGGGCAGAGTCTTGTTGGATAATGGATCAAAACGGGTAACTCTTTGATACATCTCAAAGCGATTCAACACTACCCGAATAGACACCCACTCACAAGTAAATAGGTCTAATTAAGTTGAAACCTCTAATCTGAGCCAGTTCTAGGGCCATACCAAGAAAAGTAAAAAGTGCCCATTTTGGTTTGTTGCCCAACCCTATAGACCTGCGCATTTCGCCACCTCTAATTGAAACGGTATTTCTAAAGTATAAAACTTAGATCATAGGTTAACACCAATGATCCCCACATGAAAATAAAAATATTAAGAAGCCATGTAGCAAACAGTAAGAAAGTTCATGGCTGCATTTCAACCACATTTTATCATGTTACATGTCAGGTTCAGGATAACGCGTAAATGAGAGCATAACGAGGCAATTTAAGGATCCTTTATGATTAGCAAAGACAATTTCCTTTACCCTTAATCATTACCTTTGTATTGTATCAAAATAATTAAAAAAAATAATAAAAATATAGCATAGAGATGTTCCATACGTACTGATTTGTTTCTATCTGAAGACAAGTCAAAGACACGTGAATGAGAAAGATAAACTCTTATCTTTCAGTTACAATTATTCGAGATGTTGAGGTTAAAACAACAATCTTCCAAGAAAATGGCTTTTAGAACTCTCTCGAGGGCAAGTTGATCCCATACCGACTCATCAATACTACTACCGTATATGGATCATTTATAAAACACGTAAAAGAATGTGGTTTTCCTAATTTGATTTACGTGGCCTATCTCGGGCATCCTTGTGATTTTTTCCGAACCCTTTCCATGCCAGCTCCAAGATGTTTACCTAGTGAGGTTTGAACCTAAAATACGAGGCTGATTGTTTTTTATTTTCTTCTATTTTTTCTAGATTTCAGATATTGGATGGATGAAGTAACATAGATACCTCTTTAAGCCCAGGCTAGACCATTCTATTGCAGTATACATATGTACGGACCAACATATATGCGTGAGCATACCCTGAAACTATACGTAGTATAAAAATTAAGGATTGTACGTAATCGATATTGCTTCCCCCAAAAACATTTGTTCTGGTTTCGAACACCCTAGATTGGTCAATGTCTATACCCCACCATTTTTGTCACTTATACCCTACCCTTTATATATAACATAAACTATCATATTACCACCACATAATCTTCCCCATTCTCCCATTACAAGTGTTAAAAAAAACTCATCTAGGCATGTCTTTAGAACTACTTAAAGCCGAAAATCATATGGACCTAAGTTCAATGAAAGAACTACCCGATTCGTATGCATGGGCATCAGTTGATGATGGTTGCCTTTTGTCATGCAGTTCAGAACCTGTTCCGGTTATTAACCTCGACGATCCTAACGTCATGAAACATGTTGGCCATGCATGCAAAACATGGGGTGTGTTTTATGTCACCAACCATGGGATCCCTATGGCGGTTGTTGATGACATGGAGGCTTCTGTAAGAAAATTATTCTATCTCCCTATTCAACAAAAACTTAAAGCTGCTCGGGCTCCTGATGGTGTTTCAGGCTATGGTGCAGTTCGGATATCTTCCTTTTTCCATAAACATATGTGGTCTGAAGGGTTCACCATCATTGGATCACCATATGAACATGCTAAAAAATTATGGCCCCAAGATTATAAAAACTTCTGGTAAGCCTTTTTCATTTTTAAGGGTGAGCGGGTTGGGTAACAGGTTAAAAAGGGCACGCATATTGAATATATATATAAAAGATCATGCACGTGCATATAGTCATGTGAGGTCTTCTGACATTATTTATAATACAATGAGACAACTGAATATTACCTGATGCTAGTATGTGACCATATCTAAAATGGCCCGTTTTAACCCAAACCCCTCTTGACATGCTAGTAGGTGACAACTTAGTATTACCTGATGCTTTATTTTTGTCATTTTCCAGTGAGGTTGTTGATGAGTACAATAAGGAGATGAAAAAGTTAACCAATAGGCTAATGTGGCTAGTCCTCGGATCGTTGGGTATAACAGAAGGAGATGTAAAATGGGCCGGGCCAGCAGGAGACCTAAAAGAAGCATGTCCTGCCTTACAACTAAATTCTTATCCAGCCTGTCCAGACCCCGACCGAGCCATGGGACTTGCAGCTCATACGGACTCAAGCCTCCTCACAATCTTGCACCAAAACAATACAAGTGGATTGCAAGTTCAAAGGGAAGGAATGGGGTGGGTCACGGTCCCACCAATAAAAGGGGCACTGGTGGTGCATGTAGGTGATTTACTGCATATACTATCTAACGGGCTATATTCAAGTGTTCTCCATCAGGCTATAGTTAACAGAACCCAACACCGTCTCTCTATAGCTTATCTCTACGGCCCACCATCAAATGTTCGAATTTCACCATTATCAAAGTTAACAAGCATCGTTCGTCCTCCTTTATACCAACCGGTCACATGGGGTGAATATCTTGCCATCAAGGCAAAGTATTTTAATAAGACACTTTCAATTGTCCGTTTATCTGCACCTGTGAATGGGTTTGTAGATTTGAAAGTGTTATTGTTGGTTGAATAAGTTTATTCATCAACGCTTTGCACTTATTTCAGAATTTTGTATAAATAATTAGAATGCTAATTTTGATTTCAAAAACAATATCATTGTAATAAGAATAATGTGTTAGGAGGTTAGTCAACTAGCCAATTTGTTTCGGTAAGTCCCATCCAACTATTGAAACTACTTTATAAGTCACCCAAATATGTATCCGGTTTCAATTATACCCAATCCGTCAAAAATAGGTATGATGCTGAAGATAACCTTGAAATTTAAAAGCAAGAACAAAAAAAATCCTTTGTTACCGTTTCTATTAAACGGGTAAACGGGTGAGGTTTTCTATGTTTTAGTTACCCGGGGAGGGCGAGCATTTTTTACTCAAATGTACGCGGCCTCACCAGGTTAATCCCGGGACCGTTTCCGACCCTTCCCTGGCTACCCCCAAATGTATATACCTAGCGATATTTGAACCATTCACCTCCTGTGAGTAAACCAAGGACCTTACCACTAGGCCATTTGGTGGTGGTTTGGTTAGTGTTTCTATTATTTTCGGTAATACAATATTGAACAGTCATTTGACTGAAGAACAAAATTTGTCATTCAGCGTCTTTTTTCATCACAACGCGTTTAAACGAAACTAGTTATATACTATGATAGCTTTCAAGTAGTTTCAACACTAATTTTTCATAAATGTGAAAAGGTAGAATAGTTAAGATGCATTATACCTTACAATAATGATCTAATTCTTTGGATAAAACGGTTTAGGATGTTGTATGCATTAAGTACAAACTTTGGAAGAGTTTCAACCCGTTTGACCCGTATTTTGTTTAGTTAAGGTATTCGATTTGACCTGTTTTAGACTACCAAGACAACCCAAATCGACCCATTCATAAACAAATGGGACACTGGGTTAAGACTAGTTACCACATCAAGCTGACATAAAAAACAAAAGAGGGATAACATAAAGCCCAGTTCCATGAAAATAAGCAATGACTAGGAGGGGACAAAGTTATATGCATCATAGGGTCATATCAATACATTGAAAAAAATATAAACAAAAAACACATCATTTAATCCATTTTGTCTTTGCCCTAAAAAGTTTAGCTAAATCATCCGAAGTAAACGACAAACATACCGACAACTTTAAATTTGGGCACACACATGAAGTAATATCCTCCGTCAAAGAAGATCAAAGCTTTGAACAAGATTGATATGGCTAAATCTTTGAATCTAATAGCTGGCAGAAGATTCTTTTCCATTTTGAATTTCCTAACCAACGAAACAAAAAGACTAAACATAGGACAAAACATATCAAGTAACAGGTTGAAACTAAAAATGAGGTTGTGGTTGCTCTATCCTTTGTATGTGTCTCCATGCCCCAAATGTAAACACTATACACTAACACTATTATAGATTTGACTTCATTTTATGAGACATCATGCAGCATATCACTTTAAAAGGGTATTAATCGCAAGTGCTATTCGGCCTAACTGTATCAAAAGTGGGTAACCACCCCTTATGAGCTTACGGGTTCAAGTTCCAAATTTGATAATTGTGTGCAAGTACTTGCAGTCCAAAAGCATAATGAAATAGGACATAATCAGTATAATCAAGCACACCATAATCAGTATAATCAAGCATAATGAAAACATGGCTCTATACCATTTTTTATAACACGGATTTCTTTTAGAGCCTGTTTTTTAATAAAACCGGGCTCTATTAAGGGGGCTCTATGTTCATTTTTGTAGTAGTGTGCGTATAACTATTGTTCTTAAACTCATAGTAAATGAGATTTTTATGTACTTGAAATTGTATGATTATTATGTAAATCATTATGTTTATTGATCTAAAATCAATGATCTAGAATGAACACAGCTCAACGCTCTCGGATTCCTTTAGCTGCCTATCCGTGCTTGCATATTGCAACAACGTGGGACATGCACCCATTAGAAATATGTACTACAGAATTATCATAGATATACTTTGAATTATTTACCAATTATAGCATATCATAAGGTAACCTAAGTGTGCCTCAAAAGTGTTGTATATATCAACGAGAAACCCTGACCTCATGTACACCTTTTGGCCGACTTGCCGACTCACCTTTCCCCAAGACCTAGCCCCAAGAAATGAGCACATATATGTTTGAGTGACCTTTAGTCAGGAGTTGTGATTGAACAGGCCGATGACCTATTATCTCAATGGTGTAAACTAAGTGTTGATACGACTCACATTGGTAACAAAATGAAAGTACCGTACCGTGACCTAGGGGTGTTCAAAAAATCCGAGAAACCGACGAACCGAGCTGATCCGCTCAATCCGAAACCGCAAAAAACCGATAACCGAATAAACCGAAACCGAGAAAAACCATAACCGAAAAAACCCGCTTATCGTGGTTAGGTTTCAGTTTTTACTTTTAGTTATCCACGGTTACCCGAACCGAACCACCTATAATATACATATAGGTTTCAACAAACCATTCTTAAAAATGTACAAGTATTAACTATATATCTTATTGCATTCTTTTATCGTATAACACATTTTTACTTACCTAATGTGATCATTTACTAACTTCCATGGATTACATATGATTAAAGTGATCGTACTTATAAACGTCAAATAAATAGTATTAGTTATTTTGTTACAAATGATAATTTGAATGCCTTTATTGCGACGGAACAACATTATTATGACTTAAATATTTAATTTTACTACAATTGACATATTACGTTCTAATTTATGTTATTGTTCGTCCGATTCAATTCGATTAATTTTTTTAAATGATTAACCTTGACCCGAACCGCGGGTAACCGCTCATTTCGGGTACCGCATGTCCGGTTACTAGCCTAGTACGGTTCGGTTTCGGATAGTAAAATGAACTACCCGCCCCGCGATAGATAGTTAAAATCTCTAACCGAACCGAGCCGAACCGCCCCGTGAACACCCCTAACCTACAAGGAAATGCAACTATTTTTTATTTGATTGGTGATAAAAAGTAGCTATTAAACCACCTAGGTGACCGGTAAGAGAGCATGTGACTATCATCGCTAAAGATGCAAATAAACCTGAAGTAGACAAACTAACCAGGTATCCCGAATGAAAGGGCTCTAAGTGTTTCAAGTTTACGAAATCAAGGTTACCAAAAACAATTATGACTATAGTCGGCAAAACAACTAAAGTCACAAAACCCTAATGTAAATGAATCTATGGGCATTCCAAAACCTTAATTCTGGATTTTAGCATGACTCATTGCAATCTAATCATCATCATAATTTAGGTGTCAAGATTAAAATATAGGAATATAGCCAATGAATGGCGGGTTATACCTGATTGGTTATTCACCGACCACCTGTTGTTGTCTTGTACAATCAGGTTAAATTATCATTTGCATGCTTCACAAAACTCACTGTGGATATTTTGTCAAACCGTCGATTCTGTACAGTTTCGTTTATATCTTTACTATAGTATCTAAAATGGAAAAATGGTCGAAGGGCAAAAGTGAAAACTTGAATATTGAATATTGAAGATCAAAATTTTTGAAACCTTTTAAAATGTCAAAAATAAAAATCTTAACTACATAAAAAAAAAATGATCAAAAGGTGAATTGTTGACTTTGTTGAATGTTGAAAAAATTAAATTGTTGAATGAATTATGGTTCAGGAAACATGCATGGCAACACATAATCAATACTATATATATAAACATAAACATTACTGTGAAACGATTTAATATGCTAAATGCTATACGTATTGATTGAATGTTTAAAAAGGAAAGAATTAAATGTTGAAACTCATATTCAATGAAATGTTAAAACTCATACACAATATATCTTTCATCAATAATTTGTTTTGTGCTTGGCATATCTTCCATATGGGAATTGATAGCCAAATATTTTTCATACGGGAATTCATTTAAAAGAAAGTTGGTAGGTTGGATTGGAATATATAATCTCATTTGTGATGTTGCAATATGTGACGTCCGCTAAAATATTGAATTTATTTCAATTTAGTATTTTGTATACGTCGATAATTTTTAACCACGACTAATTTTGTATATATCGATAATTTATAACCACGACTAGAAACTATGCATAAACCACAATAGCAGAACTCACATGAACCGTCGCACCAGACACACATCAACGCATCAAACTTATATTGAAAACTAAATTGCTACCACCGAAATTGTGTCTGCAACTAGGCACCGCCGCCGCTAGGCGCGAGTACTCGGCTATAAACTATTAATGTTGAAAAGTTGAAAAATGAAATGTTGAAATGCATTGCAGTCAACTACTATTGCAGGCAACTATTAACTAGCCATGCGTTTGAAAAATAGTTAACTTTGTTTGAAAATTTCAAAAACCTCGAAATCAATTTAAAGATATTGCAAATGGTGAAAATCATGGAAAGTCGTACAATTAATTTTTCAATTAGTGTGTTACCGTTTTCTATATGGTCTTATAATGGGCTGAGAGAAGAAATTTGTTAACCGAAAAATATCAATTAATGACTTAACATTTTGCATTTACTACTTGGAGCAATAATTACAGAAAATGAGTAGTATAAATTATCCTTCTCTTCTTCATCATTTTCATCAACTCTTGCTATAATGTCTGAAAACAAAAAACCAGACATTTCGGCAACAAGTCCAAAAGGAAACTATTAATACACATTGGAAACCGGGTTGACCCAGGACGCTTCTAACCCAGCGGGTTGACCCGGTATAAATTGACCCGTTTTTTTTAAACCGGAACGGTTCAACTGGTTGTACCACCCGGGTCGAACCGGGTTTCAAAATTTTATGTTTAATCCCCAAATCCTCAGACTTTTATTTTTTTCGTTTATAACCCGTAAACTTTTTTTGTCACTAAAATTATCTGACGCTATAAAATCACGTTGATGTACACGAGTACTCGTCAAGAGTTGAATTATCACATGTTACAACAGTTTGCAATTACATTTTGATCTTTTTACGTTCTATTTTGAACGTTATACGAAATACTTACCACTATATCGCATATCGTTAATTGTCTGCTGCTAGGAACCGCTGCCGCTAGGCGCGGGTACTCGTCTAGTTTAATGAATTGATTTGTACATTTTAAACTTTTCATTGTGACACTATTTTATGCTTTGCACATTTTATATTTTATTTTTTGGCCAGTTATATACCAACTACTTGCATATAACCTAAAACATGCTTAACATGCATTGTAAATCAAGCATTAAAAACTTGTATTTTAAGAAAATATGCAAATATTTAAGTTTTAGTGGGTATATATGCAATCCCCCCTTATTTTTTTGACTCATGAGATTATCTCATTTCGGCTTATATTTGCTAAGATCATTTTTCCGGCTTAATTATCGTATAACTTATAGGCTTATACAAATTTATCTAAGTTTCAAAATAAGTGGGACAAATACAACTTATGATATATAAGCCGAAATTAGTTATGCTCGAAGTAAAAAATAAGCTTAAACAAACACTCCTTAATCTTAACTCAATTTCATGGGGTTGTTGGTTTTACTATTTACTGCAAGGGTAAAGATCTAGTTAGTAGAAAGCTTAAAATGAGAATGATGAGAAATAATTATAACCATACATTTGAGATGCATCGACTTGAATTAGATGCATCTCTACTCATTTAGATGCATCCCAATTAGTTTCGAAAGTGATTTGAAATGAAAATGATGCAAAGTAGTACTAGCAACAAATTTGAGCCGTATGGGACGGAAAATACATAGGATTCGCCTAACTCAATGAAATGTATCTAATATATGTATATGCATCTAATTATTTGCTACAACATATATTAGGGTGCATATAAAAATATGTGGGATGCATCTAATTCAAGTCGATGCATCTTTAATGTGTGTTTATGGTTATTTATCATCATTCTCATTTTAAGATTTCTTCTCATTTGATCATAAGTCTTTCCTGCAATAGTAATGGTAAGACTTTGTTGTTAAGTTTTGTTTTCATGAATATTATATTGTTTTGTTGCTTTTGTAGTGGTAAGAATTTTTAGTTAATTAAGTTTGTTTTCATGAAACTTATATTGTTTTGTTGCTTTTCATGTTGTCTGTAACTATATATCATTAATCGGTTTGTTGCTAAGAATTATATGGGTAGAATAGTTGTCTAACAAGAGAGCACCTTGCTAGTAGTCGTGGCTTGGCTTCGCCATTGTGTCCAGCTCGTGGTCGGTGTGTTTGTGCTACTAAGGCGGAGCTTGTTTAGCATTTTTTTTGTTCACAAAATAGTTTAGCCGATCCAAAGATATGGATTGAGCCCATATTTGTCATTAGTTTACTTTAGGCTTTAACCCGTTATGCTTGCTTACTTTTTAAGCCATTGTATTGTACTTATACTTTTGGATTAATGAGAATTACACTTATAGCCTTATAGAGAATTTCCCTAAACTAATATGGTATCAAAGCCTTAAGACCCTCTCCTTAAATCCCCCTGAAAAGCGATCCAATACTTCTCCCCCACCTCTCAGCTTCAATTTTTTTTGCCATATGTTCTTTCTTTTTTGCTTCTAGCTTGCATAATTTTGCCTTGAATATGTCATAACATTATGACAGGAAACACACCACCAAATTCACCAAAGCAACCAATTGATAAAGCTTATTCAATTGCTAGAATCAACGCTTGTATCCCCACTTCCTTTGATCTAGACAAATTAAATTGCAATTGTTGGAGTACCCTAATTAAACATTTTTGAAAAACCTATGATGTGCATCATCATCTTGACCCCCACACCATCACCATCAAAACCAACACGCACCATTAATATTGATCCTCATCATGACGCTAATGACTCACTCGTGGTCATGTGTATGTATTCCACTATCACCTCTAAACTCGTTGATATGACGATTGACAATAGCACCACCACTTTGTTGGGGGTAAATAGCCTAGAAAAGGGTGAAGATAATCAATAGCAAACCAAATACCAATACAGGTTACCGGATATCACTTGGAATCGTGTTATCACTTTCCAAAGTAAACTATTCGACCCTAATGCATGGGTATCACGAATATCTACTTGGAATAAGACCAAATGTATGTTAATGATTTAGGCACAAATCAATAACCCTTGCGCATCCAAGTGTTTATGTTTTCTGTCTTTTCTCATGCATAATCAGATTTCCTATTTATAGGAAATTACTCTTAGCTAGTCAAATGGAATTATGAGGATTAATCGGCCCATTAATCGCCTCATAATTATCCCCATTATAGCTAATAGTGGTTACATGACTAATTAAACGTGGTCATTAAGTAGTTGTAACTGTCACTTGAATAGGTTAAAGCCTGTTACAAGTTGATTCCAGCAACACTAGCAGTAGTAACACTGCATAGCAGTACTAACATAGCACTAGCAGTAGTAAACTGCCTAGCAGTACTAATATTAGCACTAGCATTATTAACTCTGCCTAGTAGTCCTAACATTAATACTAGCAGTATTAACTTTGCCCAGCAGTACTAACATTTTGAATCTTACCACTATAGATTCAGGGTGTTCAGGGACCTTATGGGTGTACACTCCGTACCTCCTGACCCATTAGTAGGTGTGAACTAATCCCACAAGTGTACTAAATTTTCCAACAATCCTCCCCAAATTTAGTTCACTTCCTTTGCATGAAAATTAAACATTAAACAAAACATGTGCATAAGCGAAAATATCACGAGTTGAATTTCCAACTTAGTACATTACGTTCAAATATTCGCGAATCATGGTGTTCTAAAATTGAACCCTTGACCCATTTGAATACCTAAAGATAAAATACACACAAGTTTTCAAACACTTAAAAGCTCTTGACACTATACAAGCCATGTGTCCATATCCAAATTCATAAATGTTGTAAGAGCCAAAAGTCCAAAGCTCCCTGAAGCGGCAAAACTTCAACATTTACATAGGTGGTTCCTCTTTATTCATGCTCCTGCTTAGCACTTTTTCAAAGAAATTAACCATTAAGGAGTAAAGACTTCATCATCCTTTTCAGCAGGTTTTGAGCACAAAATTGGGATGTAAATAAAACATGTGCTCCAGTCCACTAAATGTTCAACTTTCCACATTGAACCCAGCTCCCAGTATTCCTTAGGTGGGAGTTGGATGTCTTAGCATTCAGTGAATAAGTTAGACTTAAACCCATCCATTTAACAGACTTTAAAACCAAGTCTCAAGCCAAACCCTTCGTCAAGTGATCAGCTAAATTTTGTTGAGATCTAACAAACTCTATATATACCACCCCATTCATGATAAGCTCACGAATCATGCTATGTCTGACACCTAACTGTCTAGACTTCCCATTGTACATTTGGCTATAAGCCTTTGCCAATGTAGCTGCACTATCACAACGGATAGAAATAGGTGCTATAGGTTTAGGCCACAATGGAATCTTAAACAAGTTTTCAACCATTCGACTTCTTTACCAAAATTGCTAAGGCCAAAATTGATTCCATTATTGAATTGGTGATGCAAGTTTGCTTCTTGGATGCCCAAAAATTATACCTCCACCAAGTAGGAATACCCATCCATTGGTAGAGCGAATTGTCTTTAGTGTTACTAATCCAACTTGCATCGGTGTATCCTTCTAACACTAAAGGATAACCAATATAGAGAGACTAATCCGAGTTCTCTTCAAGTACTTGATACCCTACGGCGCTTGCGATGATGAGCACTAGGATTGCTAGTATACCGCTCGGTTTACCCACTGCAAATGCAATATCAGGTCTTGTACAAGTCATGGCATACATTAGGCAGCCAATTACCTTAGAATACTCAAGTTGAGATACAACTTTACTATTATTAGGCATCAGCTTCTCACAAGTATCCATAGGTGTAGTCACTGGAGTACAATCAGAGTAATTGAATTTCCTCAACACCTTCTCAATATAATGAGACTGAGAAATAGAAATTATTTTACTTTCATGTTTAATCCTTATTCCAAGGATAACATCAGCCTCCCCCATGACCTTCATGGAGAACCTTGATGACAAAAATTCCTTTGTCAAGTTAACCTGATTTTGGTTAGTGCCAAAGATCAGCATGTCATCAACATATATGACTCCTTTACCAGATTCATCAAACTTTCTATACACACATTTGTTAGCTTGGTTAAAAACATAACTACTAGACAAAACCACTTCATCAAATTTTTGATGCCATTGCTTAGGTTCCCGCTTTAGTCCATATAGAAACTTAATCAGTTTATACACCTTGTTTTCATTTCCAGGCATGATGAAGCCTTGAAGTTGGTTCATATAAGCCTCCTCATCTAATTCACCATTCAAGAAAGCTGTTTTCACATCCATCTGATGAATAATCAGATTGTGAATTGATGCCAAATCAATAAGCAATATTATGAACTGATACGAGCCACAGGGGCATAAGTATCAAAATAGTCTATTCATGACTTTTGTTTAAAGCCCTGAGTGACTAGTCTAGCCTTGAACTTTTCAATAGTTCCATCTACCTTCGTTTTCCTTTTGAAAATCCATTTGCAGCCCAAAGGTTTGCAACCAGGTGGTAGATCAACCAACACCCAAGTGTTGTTGCCCATGATGGAATGCATCTCATCATTGATTGCTTCTTTCCAGAAAGCAACATCCTGGGACTTTATTGCTTCTTCAAATGTCTTGGGATCATCCTCAACAATGAAGCAATAGGAATATTGGTCAGAGACCTTATCCCTTGTTCCTTCAATTAAATATAATTGAAATTCAGGTCTAAATGACTTTGGATTCCTGGCCCTTTTACTCTTTCTAAGCTTAGGTTCAGGTTGTTGAATCACAACCTCATCAGGGACCACTGATGGCTCTTCATCAGGGACCTCTGATATACCAGTGTCATGAGTTCTATTAGAAATCCTCTGACTTGGTCTAGGGACTGATGATAATCTATTCTCATCAAAGAGGGCACCCCTTAATTCAATTATGGAGTTAGTTGAAACAAATTCATTAGGTTCAATAACATATAACCTAAAATCCTTGGAATGCTCAGCATATCCAACAAAGATGCATTCAATGCCTCTTTCGCCTAAAGTTTTCAGCTTTGGATCAGGGAGTCTGAAGACTGCCCTACAACCCCAGACCTTGAGATAGTTCAGGTTGGGTTTTCTTTTAGTCCAGAGTTCATAAGGGGTAACCTTGTTCCTTTGGTTGGGAACCCTATTTATTAAATAGAAAGCTGTTAATATAGCTTCACCTCAGAACCCTTGACTCAGTCCTGAATAGGACAACATGGAATTAACCATCTCCTTCAGTACCTGTTTTTCCTTTCAAAAATACCATTTTGCTAAGGAGTATAGGGACAGTTGTTTCATGGATTATACCAATAGACTGAAAATACAGAGTATCCATATACTCACCTCCACTATCAGTCCTTAATCTTTTGATTAGGGACCCAAATTGCAATTCAACTTTAGTTTTAAACACTTTGAATTTATCTAATGCTTCATCCTTAGTAAGTAACAGATAGACATAACAAAACCTAGAAGCATGATCAATAAATGTCACAAAGTACTTCTTATTCCCCAAAGAGGGAGTGTCATGCAAATCACACAGGTCACTGTGTATTAGCTCCAAGATCTTAGTCACACGATTAACACTCTCTAAAGGTTTCTTAGTTATTTTGGTCAACATGCAAGTTTTACACTTTTCAGTGTCCATGTCAAATGCTGGGATTAACCCATCCTTAGACATATCCTGCATCCTTTTATAATGTACATGGCCAAGTCTAGCATGCCATAGGGTAGAGTCAGTCAGGCCAGAGGTGGTCATAAAGGCTGAATTATCACAATCATTAACAATGTTCAACCTGAACATTTGATTACACAAATATCGAAAACCAATAAATACACCACTTTTAGACAAAACAAATTTATCAGATTCAATAACTTGTTTAAAACCATGATTATTCAAAACACTACTTGAAACCAAGTTTTTCCTTATATCAGAAACATGAATAACATTAAACAAAGTTACAATCTTCCAGAACTAAACCTAAGATCTACACTACCACGTCCATGCACCTGGGTTGTTGACTCATTTCCCATGTGAAGAATAGAACCATCATTCAGTGACTCATAAGTTTTGAACCAGCTTCTATCTTTGCACACATGAATAGTTGCTCCAGAGTCAACCCACCACGCAACATCATCATGCTGCACATAGTTAGATTCAGATACATATGTAACATAATAAACCTGAAGAGATTTATTAAACATATTCTGACCTTTCAGAGGAACTGAACCATTCCCTGATCCACTAGTGCCTGATCTATTGGTTTCACTACCAACCTTAACACCTTTGCAATCCCTTTTAATGTGACCAGATTTGCCACATTTCTAACAAGTAGGTGTTGCCTTTTTGTTAGGGCCTGTCCTTGTGTTATCATGATGTTTACGTTTACCCTTGTTGTCATTGTACCTGGTGGAGTTGTTATGCTCCACCATATTGACAATAGATGCACCAACAACATTATTGTTCTTTGGTTTGTCATTATCGTGCACCCTGAGTGATTCCTCAATGCGCAGATGACTGGCCAACTCAACAAGAGTTAACTTCTCTTTCTTATGTTTCAAGGTATGCTTGAAATCTTTCCAAGAAAGAGGAAGTTTATCAATGACACAAGAGACTGAAATAGCCTCATCCACGTCCATTTTGTGTTGTGTAAACCTTCCAAGTATACCAAGAAGTTCATTGTATTATTCCATAACTGGTCTTGAATAAGTATTTTGTAATTTGTGGAATTACTTACAAGGAACCTCTTACTTGATGCATCTTCAGCCATATATTTGGCATCCAAGGAATCCCATAGTTCTTTGGAAGATTCAACATTCTGATAAATATCAAAGACAGAATCAGACATACCATTGAGGATTAAACCTATGCAAATGTAATCATCATTCTCCCATTTGCTCCTCTTCTTGATCTGTTCCATAGTAGCGTCATCTCCATCATCTGGAATAGGTGTGGTCAGAACATAGACCACACTCATGCTTGAAAGAAGAAAGTGCATCTTCGTTTGCCATCTTCTAAAGTCCACCCCTCAAACTTGTCAAGATTGGTAAAGTTTGAAGCCATGTGTTTCATAGCAGCATCTACCATTGATTATCACAAAATAGTTTACTTTGAATGTTCGGGGTAAATAGCCCAGAACAGGGTGAAGATAATCAATAGCAAACCAAATACCAATACAAGTTACCGGATATCACTTGGAATCGTGTTATCACTTTCCAAAGTAAACTATTCGACCCTAATGCCTGGGTATCACGAATATCTACTTGGGATAAGACCAAATGTATGTTAATGATTTAGGCACAAATCAATAACCCTTGCGCATCCAAGTGTTTATGTTTTCTGCCTTTTCTCATGCGTAATCAGATTTCCTATTTATAGGAAATTACTCTTAGCTAATCAAATGGAATTATAAGGATTAATCGGCCCATTAATAGCCTCATAATTATCCCCATTATAGCTAATAGTTGTTACATGATCAATTAAACGTGATCATTAAGCAGCTGTAACTGCCACTTGAATAGGTCAAAGCATGTTACAAGTTGATTCCAGCAGCACTAGTAGTAGTAACACTGCCTACCAGTACTAACATAGCACTAGCAGTAGTAAACTGCCTAGCAGTACTAATATTAGCACTACCAGTATTAACTCTACATAGCAGTACTAACATTAATACTAGCAGTATTAACTTTGCCTAGCAGTAGTAACATTTTGAATCTTACCACTATAGAGTCAGGGTGTTCAGGGACCTTATGGGTGCACTCTCCGTCCCGCCTGACCCATTACCAGGTGTGAACTAATCCCATAAGTGTACTAAATTTTCCAACAATATGGAGTTTGGAAACGTCTCCAAGATATATTCCTTGATAACAAAGATGCACGGATAATTCAACATGATAATGAGATTCACAACATGAACATGGCTATTGGTAATCTACCCGTCAATGATTACTTTCAAGAAATCAAATCAAAAAGCCGATCTCCTTGCTAATCTTGGTTCCACGGTAAGTAACTCAAGTCTAATCACATCTGGTATCAATGATCTCCATTATAAGTTTCTCGAGATAGCACGTATCATTCGCGATAGGGAAAGCTTCCTACTTTTGATACCGTCTTCTGGAAGAAAGTGACTTTCTTTCCATAACGAATGCTCGTTCGTCTTTTCATGCCACATCTTCATCGCTAACTATTCTCGTGGCTACAAACGCAACTACTGATCGAACTAATACCATGAGTACCTTGGTTGTCGATCAATGTTAAAAATTTCATTGTGGCACATGCACTTATGGGGCCCGTTGTAAGTTTGTTCAAGGTATTCACGATGCTCGGCCTCGTCCTCAATACACCAGTTCAAATGATAAAACATATTTGGCTTCATCCACGACTAATGGGACCAACAGTAAGACTTCTCCTTTTGCTAATACGCCAATTCAAGGTACAAATAATTCATCCAAGTCCACTGTGCCTTCCACGACCCAACACGTAAATGGTTATTAGTTTGCCTACTACTGGCCCAAGTTATCCAACGCAACCCAATACGGGTTATATTTATTTTCAAGCGGGATTAGGCTCCTCGCCACCGGCCCAACAATTTTGACCAGACCAGCTTTGCCCAGTTTTACAGCTCCAACCGGCCCAGCCTCAACATGCCGATTTTTCTTCCACTACCACACCATAATCAGCCTAATTTTTTGCTCATCCAGCCCATTTACAGGCCTAACAGCCTATGTTTCCTCTTGCCGGGTCACATGCCCTACCATCCAACCAAAGAAGTGCTTACTAAGTTACTATGTTTAGGAGGTTATACGTACATGCCAAATGCCTTTCAATCTCAAGCAACCATGCTCCCGTAGGCGATTCAGACTATAACACTCTAAGATCCTTCTTGGAAAATGGATACCCCTTTCACTTCTTTTAGTAATTCAAGCATTTATCTATTTGCATTTGTTGGCAATGGTCACTCCATCCCTTTCACTCATACATGACATAGATTTTTGCATACATCTCACAAACTTCTTCATCTTAACCATATTTTTGTCACACCTCACATAGTTAAAAATTTAATTTTTGTTTGTAAATTTACCCATAATAATGATGTTTTTGTTGAATTTGATGCTTATGGTTTTTTCATGAAGGATTACCAGAGCCGCAGACTTCCTCTCCATTGTGACAATATGGGGGATGAGTTGTAAAAATTAATTTTGTGGAAAACTAGAAGGGGGGGGGGTTGAATAGTTTTGTCAATTAAAACTTTCTTTTAAATTATTTAGATCGACTTATGTCAATCTATTTGGATGTGTGTTGGATGTTGATGAACAAGCATATAAAAGTATGTAATGAAAAGATAAGAGTAAGAAACACAAAACCACAACGCGAGTATTTATAGTGGTTCGGCTACAAGGACACCTTCCTTGCCCTACTCCAATCCCCGAGTCACATACTCGAGAGTACGTAAACACTACACAACACCAATCTCCTTATGGCGGAGAAGCCTTCACAACGTCGCCTACTCTTTTTCCGGTACTAGGCTAACCACCGGGTTCTTTCACACCAAGGTGAACCACACCTAACACAACGTCGCCTACCCTTTATCTGGTACTAGGCTAGATACCGAGTTCCATTACAATGGAGGAACTACTACCCCACACTACACTAACGACTAATCCCAAAGGAGACCAACTCCTTATTACAACATCATCAAGGATATCAACATCCTAGGATCTAATGCTAATCTATCTTGTACATCGAAACACACCATATCGAATGTACATCTAAGGCACCTTTCACTAATGCCTTTAGTTAGATCTTTAAGTCACTCTTCACCAATGTCTTGTGACTTGACTTCTAGGCACCCTTCACTAATGCCTATAATACGGACGATCGACACCTTTCACTAATGTCTTCGTCTTGAGACTTGAGACATCTTTCACTAATGTCTCAAACACTACACTTCTTAGAAGAAAGAAAAGAATCATCAACAAGAGGACTTCAGTATTCTTGATGATGAGGAAGCATGGCAACTCATGGACTTGAGCTTGCTTGACTTCAAAGGTGGTGATCTCGCCTTTAAGAGGAACCTAGAGAATCACCAAAAAAACAAAACTACAAACATAGATCACTTGGATCTGGGGTTAGAGAGTTTTAAACTCAGGGAGAAAGTATGTTAGGAAGGGGTGAGAAAAAATGAAGAAATGGCTCACTATTTATAGAGGAAAATAACTACTGTTCCCCGGATCCCACGGATCCCTCCCACAAGGGATCCGTCTAGCGTAAAGTTAGGGATCCATGGGACGCTCCTCTTTACCCATGGGTATTTTGGTTATGGGTCATGGGTTGATCCAAGGGTCTTTTACTAGATACAATATATCTTTTGAGTGCAATGCACCTAGTCACATGGGTATGGGTCAATACCATGGGTTATGGATATTATCCATATATGATATAAGCATGATGTTATGCAATGGGTTATGGGTCAAGCTCCATGGGTCATGGACTTTGGGTTGTACCCAACTACATTTAATGTATTTGGTCAATGGGTTGCGATACTTAAGTTTCTACCCATTTATATTATCCAATATACTACATACTAGTTATGTGTATATTTTACCCAAATATGTAAACACTAGTTGTTGTACATATGTAATACTAAATTATAAAATCACTTATACTTGTTTTAGTGTTTTATGTGAAAACGTAAGTGTGTTAGAAACTATTAGTTCAAACTAATTGCGTATTTTGTTTGTTTCGTTAAAATGATTTTACGTTTGTTATCGACAAAACATTAAAAGATCGTAAAATACAAATAAACGTTTTTACGGCTTATTTGTATGAACAATCGTCCCCTTTTTTTGATGACAAAACATAAAATTATTTTAAGGAAAAGCTAAAATTCGTAAAAGTTTGAATTTGTAGTTTTTACTTTCTTCTCCCCTTTTGTCGAAACAAAAGAGCTTGAAGGAAACTAACACATTATTTTAGGAAAAACATGTGAAAGAAATAAAAAATAAAAAATAGAGAGCAAGTAACTGGAAAGGATCTCGTCTTTACTCCCCCTTGACGAGTCCATCCCTATGTAAGGGCATCAAGAAAATAATACTAAGCTAGTTCATTTGCAACTAAGTTTGTAAAAGATTTCATCTATGTGACGAATGTGCTCCCCCTTGATGATTGCAAATTTTGCAACGGGATGTCATGAAATGTAATCTTAATATTGCAGTTAATTTGCAATGTATTGCTTTGACACAAAGCTCCCCTAGCTTTAGTGTGTCAAAGTCTTCATGTGTAAATTGAATAACTACAAAACAAATGTTAGAAACCAAGTATAATGCACAATTTCCTGCAAATTTGATCCAAGTTAGTAGAAAAATAGTTTTCTGTATCACGGATCCCACGGTTCCCTCCTTGTAGGGATCTGTCTAGGAAAATATGAGGGATCCGTCTGGCTGATGATCAATTTCAGCAATGGTGATGTAACACATTATGTTAATATCAAAGTGAGATATGTATTATACAACATAATCATATACTTAGAAATATAGCAAGTAGCATGTATTTTCATTTAATAAAACTAGAGATATGATATACATGACTCTAAAAACTAAGAAAATGATCGATACATGACTTGGAATTACTAGACTTAACTAAGTAACGCTTGAAGCTAGGACACCACTAAAATCCTCTAGCTCAAGTTTGTTTAGGTTTAATCTTGTCGAAACGTTCTAGGAGGTGATAGAACATGAAACGTTGGTTTTCTCGTACTTCATGTATCAAACTTTCAACATGTTGACAATGATAACAATCTTTGTCATGGCTAGGTAGTGGTGGTGGAAGGAATGAAATTGCTTGATGCGAAGGATCAAGTAAAGCGGCTTGTGGAGCCTCAAATGACGGAGGGATTGGTGGAGGCGCATTTGAAAATGGCTCAACCAAGAATGATGGTGGTGGTAGAGAAGTGTCAACTTCCATATGGTCGGGTGGTTGACTTTGATGATTTCTCATAATCCAAATAGGATTATATGATGGTAACGGCAAAAAGGAAGCCGGAGCTAATGTTGACTCAACACCTTGATTATGTACCATTATTCCTCTTAATGAGGAGAATGTTTCCGGTGGAGGAGGATGAGACGGCCTAGGAGGCAAATCCTCTAAATTGTAGAGGTGTGGTGATGATAGTGAAGTTGTAAACGAGATAGCTCTAGGAGCCAATGGTGATGGTTTAGTGGAGATGATATTGTTTGGCCTATGAGGTATGGTGGTGTTTGGCATAGGTAGTTTTGTAGGTACTATCCTTTTAGGAATTGGTTTGATTGGTTGAGAAGAAATCCTTTCATTTTTTGGCTTGACCGGAGAAGATTCGGTTGAAGATATTTCGTGTACAACACGAGCAATTTTCTTGGGTGGTTCTTTGGTGGATAAGTTGTTACTTGGAGTTTTCCTCATGATGATTTCAAGAGGTTTGTAAGGGTTTCTTAAGTGCTAAAAATGAGGATGAAGGTGATGACTTTAGAAGTCCTAACAATGTGGTTTATAAAGTAAGAAATTTGGCAAGTGCATTCAAGCCTTAAGCCACTAAAATTCATTAGAATGTGATGATTAACATGCACAAGAGTCAACTTTAGAGTTTGTACTGATCTAGGAACTCATTTAAGATGAGATGGAGTGTTTAAGTTAGAAGAAGAGCTTGAAATGATTGATTTAGCTAGAGTTGACATAATCTGTCACTCGGATCCCACGGTTTCCCTCCAACGAGGGATCCGTCTAGGCTAATCCTAGGGATCCGGCTCTCAGCAGCTATGAAAGAATAAAAAAGATGTTTCTAAGGTCTAAGATCTATACCATCTTGAGTGTTTCAGTCCTCCTAAGTGTTTTTAATGAAGGGGTGCTTAAGTACTTGAGGGTAATGAGTGATGTAGCTAATGATTGCCTTTTATGGAAGAAATTAGAACTTTCATGAGTACCAATGAATGAACAAGGATGACACTAAAGATTTTGAGAGTGTTAAGTGAAGCTAAATGACCCTAGAGATCAGATAGTGACTTAGGATAATGTTTTGGGAAATATCTTAAAGACTTTAAGATGGAAAAACTAGAATTTGATCAATTTTGAGGTAAGGATGATTATGATCAATTTAGCCATAATTGAAAGATTTCCAAAGCTAGATGTGAGGGATTATGTGAGAAATGATGTGTGAGCTTGAGTGCGGAATACTAATGGGTTTAAGTGAAACGATAGATCTACAAGTGTCTTGATTGTGATCTAGGTGAGTTATGTGTGAGTAGGAAGGATCTACTTAACTTAATAAGGACTTAATTTGCCTTAGGACTTATGTCTAGCTTAGTGTGAGGTGTTCTAAGGACATGTTTGAAATACAATGTTTGCAATTGCATTTTACATTTCTTGGGATCCCACGGTTCCCTAAGAGTAGGGATCCGTCTAGTACAGCCTTTGGGATCCGTCTATCTGCTAAGCAGAACCTTTACTAAAGGTATGCAAATGATTTTGACAATGCATTATATTTCAAGGTTAGTTAAAGAGGTTCTAACACTTAAGATATCAAATGTAAGATGTTTTATTTCATGAAGGAATTTGGATTACATTGATAACACATGAGTACAAAAGGATTGATTCTATTTGAAAGACTACTAAGTTCCTTGAGCGTTATCGCTAGAAGGATCATCAAATGGTTGATGAGTGTTGGTGGAATCAAGAATGAAGAAAGTCTTCATGAGAGATATGTTTAGCGGTTCCATCATCTTGTTCACAAGTACGCATACAATGACTTTGAAATTGAGGATGAAAATGCATGGCGTTATGATAGGCGTGTCAAGAACATTCCATAAGGGATGAGTTTATTCTTGGAGCCTTGAAGATTTACAATTCGCCTTGCGAAGAAGTAGGCGAGATTGTATGGTTGTTGTGTTAGCAAACAATACATTATGTGAGCACAACAAGCGGGAAGGATATCTCGATTTCCCCTAAGACTCCAAACATATTCACGTAGGATGAGTGCAAGGGGCTTGTACTCTTCTCGGATGTCCCGTGTAAAGATAATGTTTGGATCGGAGTAATATGGTCGAGTTTTGCATATTATGCGATTTAAATCCTCCGGGGAAGGTATGCGAGAACAATATGGACTATTTTCTTCACAAAAGTTGAAGAGAGAATCAAGAGACCAATCTTTGGTGAAGGCACATTGTCCATGATTTGGAATCCGGAGGATGTGAGCAAAATGCCCAAGGGTTAAAGCAAACTTTTGGTTTTTGATCCAAAACCAAAGAGATAGAGAGCGATCCTCGTTACGACCGAGTTCAACTTGACAGAAGAATTCCATTATGAACCTAGGACATATCTTCTCGTTGATTTCGAGAAGACATTCTAGTCCTATGGCTCGGAAGGAGGTATTGGTACCTTCTTCAAATTTTAGAGAGGTGTCTACAATACGTCCTTCGTGGAAGTGACGGTTTTCGAGATTATTGAACCCAAGGACATGATTTCCAGGTGTGTTGGGCCAAGGGAGATGTTCGGAGTGTAGACGCTAGTGAGTGAAAAATAAAACTCATATTCATGCGTCATATTTGAACCTATAGAAACGATGAGTTAATAGAAAGTAATGTTTGTGGTCAACCAATGATTGTCTAACGTTTTTTACTAGATTTTTATTAACAATGGTTTTTAACAACAATGACACTTAACTCACTTATGGTTTTGACATTCTAGTGGGATATTACTTTTAGAAAGAAAGTGGTTTTATTATGCATGAAAAGACTGTTGTCCGGATGTACGGTTCCTTTCAAAGGGATCCGCTAGTATACTGCCGGGATCCGTAGGTCGTAATAATGAAACAAATTTGATAAAACATAGGTTTTACAATTTTATACCATACCAAGATATGTGTTTTAGCCTAAATTTTCTTTTAGCATGCATACATGACTTCTAATGTATCATGAGAGAATACGAAACATATAAATAAAAACAAATGACAAACACATTATGATAATAATAACCTAGATAAACTAGACTATTAATAATATTTCATTTTAATGCTAAGAATGATACAAAGGATTGGGTATATGATCCCAATGTAGATTAACAACACAAAGTATATGTCTCCGTATGAGAACTTCATCATAGGGAACACAAGAGCGATGAGTGTTAAGGCGATGAGCATGGGGGCGATGTAAACCATGATGATGGCGAGCCTTCTTGGTTTCGGATGAGATGAAATGGAGAGGAAGATGAAGTTTTGAATGAGAGGAAATTTTTGAAATTGGAAGATTTGAAAAGGTAGGGATTTGATGGAGTAGATGACGGTGGGAGTTTTTATGGGGAAGGAGGAATTTTTGAAATTTGTGTTTTGTTTTATTATTGGAAAGATATGATTTTTGGATTAAATGAAATAAAACACAAGTTTTATATACCATGACTTTAGACGAAAGAGTGACACGTATGTGAGAAAAGGCTTCCTAATGAAGCTTCATGTAATACATGTATATGCACAAAAGATAATCATGTAAATACTTATGTAGGCATACTTAATTATCAAGCTAATGTCATTTTAGAGATAAGTAAAGAATCATACCTCTAACGCACTTTGGAATGTATTTACAAGTGACACAACAAATGTCACTAGAAAATTCCGGCTCCTTTGTGCTTAAGATAGCTTCTTAGAGAAGGTATTCTTGTTACCAAGCGATTCCTATGGCTTGGTAGGTATGAGCTTTGACTAATCAACATGACAAAGATGATTAGTGCATTTAAATAAAAATAAATAATGAGAAAAATGTTGTCATCTAATCAACATCCAAACAAAGAGTTTTTAAAAGACATGGTGTTTGTTTTTATGAAAAACCTTCTTTGTAGTTTTCAATTAATCAATGGATCGTATCAAATTTTTAAAGTACAATATACTTTAAGAAACTTGGTAACGAAGCTCTGATGCCAATTGTGAAAATCTAGAAGGGGAGGTTGAATAGTTTTGCCAATTAAAACTTTCTTTTAAACTATTTAGATCGACTTATGTCAATCTATTTGGATGTGTGTTGGATGTTGATGAACAAGCATATAAAAGTATGTAATGAAAAGATAAGAGTAAGAAGCACAAAACCACAACGCGAGTATTTATAATGGTTCGGCTACAAGGACACCTTCCTTGCCCTACTCCACTCCCCGAGTCACCTACTCGAGAGTTTGTAAATACTAAACAACACCAATCTCCTTATGGCAGAGAAGCCTTCACAACGTCGCCTACTCTTTTTCCGGTACTAGGCTAACCACCGGGTTCTTTCACACCAAGGTGAACCACACCTAACACAACGTCGCCTACCCTTTATCCGGTACTAGGCTAGATACCGAGTTCCATTACAATGGAGGAACTACTACCCCACACTACACCAACGATTAATCCTAAAGGAGACCAACTCCTTATTACAACATCATCAAGGATATAAATATCCTTGGATCTAATGCTAATATATCTTGTACATCAAAACACACCATATCGAATGTACATATAAGACACCTTTCACTAATGCCTTTAGTTTGATCCAAAACCAATGGGTTGTGATACTTAAGTTTCTACCCATTTATATTACCCAATATACTACATACTAGTTATGTGTATATTTTACCCAAATATGTAAACACTAGTTGTTGTACATATGTAATACTAAATTATAAAATCACTTATACTTGTTTTAGTGTTTTATGTGAAAACGTAAGTGTGTTAGAAACTATTAGTTCAAACTAATTACGTATTTTGTTTGTTTCGTTAAAATGATTTTACGTTTGTTATCGACAAAATATTAGAAAATCGTAAAATATAAATAAACGTTTTTAAGGCTTATTTGTATTAACAAATTCAAAAGAACCGGTTGTGTTGCAGTGTCTTTAAAATAGATGGAATAATTTGTAAAAATTACATTTTCTCTCAAAAAATCTACAAATCTATATATTAAAATGGTATTCGGCCGACGCCTCGACCCTAAAGGGATTCAACGGAGTTTTCTCCAACCCAATATATTAAAATGTTTATATTTATAGTCTTAATTAAGATCAATAAATAATTAAATAATTCATTTTACTATTTAATCGATAATTCGTTATATACATAAATATACAATACATACACATATATACACATATATAATTTAGGAGTCTCGTGTTATATGTATGTGACCCTGAGGGCTCATAAATAATGACTAATATGAGTTTATATGTTATGTTAACACCACAAAAGTTTAGACATATACAATATACGTGAAAAGTGAAAACTTACAACTTTAGAATATTAGCAATGCATAGGCCTCTCATAAGTTGGAGGAAGAGAAGGGCAGTACTCATTCATGTTGGAATACGACTCTAAGGTGTTGTATAGAGGTAGTTCCATATGATACTTACCAAGGATTTGACAGAATGAAAGTTTATCGTCACCATTGTTGCACCATTTTGGTAGTCGTGTCTGGTTATTCTCAAAGATTTTGAGCATATAAGCATCACGAATAGTGAACTCGGTTACTTGAATAGAATCAACAATATGGCCGAAAACACCTGCTGCTTTATGTATTTGCAGAATGAAAGCGACACAAGTTGTAGACTTGCCATCACTATAAACCCATTCATCGTTCTCAGGAATTGTGAGCAATTCATCAAATGATATGCCTCGCTTTTCCGTCTCGCCCAAAATTCCATACAAGTCCAACCCCTCGGTCCCAAGACGCATATTGAGGGCTTCATTCCACATGTTGGCGGTGTATGCTGGCTGCAGTCTAGCCCACATAGACATGACATAAATTACTAAGTGAGCTTCAATAGGTGGTGGATAATTTTCACCAATGGTGTCAATCCAGCTATAAAAATCATGTTATGATAACCATAAGGCTTCCATGTCATGCTCAGAGCATACTCCCACGCCGCGGTGTAGTTCCACTTTGCACGTATCTCAAGATGTAACGGTAACAAAGCTATTTGCGGGTTAGAATCATCTCCAAGCGCCAATTCCCACTATTCATTGTTGGGTTTTATGAATCATATAAGCATATATAAACATAACCATCATCAAAGCAAATACCGGAAGCGATAAAGAATCATAATACTAGTAAACTTAATTAACCGAATTAGAAAGTACGTATCTTTTGATAAATTCAAACGTAACGGTAACTAGAACACAATTAATAAACTCGGGTATTATTTTCCCCAAACACAAACTAAATATGGTTGTGTATTAGTCGACTATATACCTAGTCGAACCACCCAAGTCACCAACACAATTGTATTAGCCCTTCGTTCTTGTACACACATATTACAATCGAATCACTACGAAAAGCTAGCTTCTAGATCACGAACAAAAACACACGTGTGTGTGTGTAATAAGCAAATCGACAACCCCAATGTGTTTAGGGTTGTTTGGTCGATCGAACACCACAAGAGGAAACACCAAGGAAGATTTAGGGATACCAAGAACTAATGAATTCATTCATAGGCCTTTGTATATATAGGCTTAATAAGTTGGTGATCAAGTTTAAGGAAAAAGGGAAAGTTTCCCACCTCCTCTGATGCCCATAACCGATCGGATCAAAAAACCCTTAGGGTTTCTAGATCATTCTTCACTTGTTTCCTTTTATTTGTTATTTATTAATATCTAACGACTGTTATCATAACCCCGTTAAATACTAACTACTGTTAAGTGTTTTATTCGTAAATAAATAATTAAATATTACATTTAATATATTAATTATTTCTATAATGATTCTCATACGTAATGTGTGCAATCCCGAAGTCTCGAGTTTGAATCCGGACATACACGTATTAATTTATAACCATAAACTACCAGCTCCCACTTAAATCGAGTGTGGTTTCCCTGGAAAAACCGTTTTAATGATTCATCATTAATACTTATTCTTTTGCTTCTAATACTTCATTAACTATGGATATGGATCTAGTCATTCCATAAGTTAATATTCTGTTTCTTGTTATATCTGATTGAACAAGATTACCAAATCATATGAACGTATTCCAGATAGATCTTGGGTAAGGCCTTACAAATATCTTGTCAACCCTACGAGAGGCCCAAATAGTATAATGCTTTGAAACAAATTCAAAGGAGCAAATTCTCTTTACAAGACATAACTCATGAACTTTGCAAAACTTCTGAAGATAGCCCTTATAACCACATGTTACGGATAGCGTTAGACTTTTTCACACATTTCACTACATTCATAACAGTTATCTGGTATCTCAACTTTGAGGATAAATATGCATGATTTACTTGATGACAAGGATCCATAAAGTACACTCATGTTTAGTTGGGATCAGTCCTATACTCAATTCATTGAATATCATCTGAATTTGGCATGTCCTACGCATCAATATACTTCAAGTATATTCTACCAACACTCTCAGATTTGTCTTAAATCAAATGACATTCCCATATCATTGAATGACAATGGACATTTAGAATAACATAGGTTATTCATGGATTAAACATGCAAATATAATATTAAGAAAATGAAAAATAAACATAACCAATATTTTATTTTATTTAAATAATATTTGTTCATAACATCCTTTATTCAAATACTAAATACATCAATGCATGATAATACTTGTTAATGAATTATGCCTCAAGTAATGACAATTCATACTTGTTGACAAGGCATACTTTTAACTAACTTTGATCTATCAGAATTTTGAGAATAATTATTCCAAGAATTCAACTAGTGAAGTTCTTGTATGTGTGCATTCAAATATCTTGATATTGCCACATAATATTTCATAAAGTATGTGACATCTTCAACCACCAATTTATGACAATTAAACTTTCAAACATTTGAAAGTTTAAAGTATTCTTATTCTTTAATGCATAATACAACTATACTCTTAGTTGAGCATAACTAGTTTATATGGCCATGAAATCCTATCATGACTAGTATTGAGTGTCATCTCAATTATACCAGCATTATTTTATACAAACAACAATATGCTCTTTAAAATCCGTAAACTTGAATATCTTACAGTGTAATGTTTTGATGCCTTCAAAAACTTTCAAGTTTGTTGGCTATGACAAGTACGTAACAATTGTTGTATAGCTCATCCATAGAATCTTGGAGAAATTCCAGGTTGAGGAATGTATTTCTATGTTCAAATATATTCTAATAGAATATTCATTACACTAGTTATATAATAACTTCATTAGATATCAATGTTGTCAACTCATCTTGCATTCAAGCATGATACAACAATTTTATCTATTTAACATGTTTTACATGAAAAATCCTTTAGTCAGACTTAGATATTATTCATGTTCTGCATATCCATTTTCCAAATGATATATCATGTTCTATTAGGCTCATTTATTTTATAGCACACATTTTTACTAACAATAAACATATACTCCAAGGTTATATGTCTTTTTCTAAATCTTTCAAGTAAAGTTTCATTCCAAAATAAAACTTAACATTTAGTTTAGATGGAATGTTACTTCATGTGTTATACAACATATAAGATTTTAAATAAGCATAATACTCCCACTAGCTTTCAGAAATACTTAGGAATTACCTTATTTTAATTATTAAATCAAAACTTGGACTTAATAGTTAAACATAAAAATCATCTTCTAGATGCATGCATATATCTATTCATGGATTCTTGCAGTTTGTAGATTTCCAAAGATTATGTGAATTCATAAAACTCCTTTGTATTACTTACTGTCCTCTCAAAAGTAATCACACAAGAAAAAGTTTTGATATTTATTGTCAAATTTCATTAAAATTAAATATGACAATTATAATCTTTATATATTTAACTTGCCAAGGAAAGAATATTCAATCACAATTAATTGCTTAAGTGTGATTAACAGTCTTATCACATGCATTAAATATTTTTGTACAATATAGTCCATATGATTTCTACACAAGAATTTAAACTACTAGGGTTTTCCTTCTCTTTGAAGAAACTCATTTTCATTAAGATAAACCAATTTTTCAAAGTTGATTATCTTTATGGACAACATCTAATCATTCATAGTATGAATAATTTACCACAATTCAATATTTGGTAAATGCATCATTATGATTAACAGGTTTACCGTAATCATGTAACTCATATTTCTCAGAATATCAATCAACTATCTGAAAATCCTTGTGAATCTATGAATGAGAATTCCACTATCTTGAGGTCTATCATTAACATGTTTTACCTCATCATGATACTTACTAGTGGGTTTTAGAAGATTATGTGTTTTGTGTTTTAGTCTCTTCAAGATCTAAACAAAACTCTCAATTGCTTTGGTAATTTAAAGACTATCTATAAATATTTTAGCAAGCAGAACAACACTCAATTGTTCTATTTGAGATATTACAAAACACATTGATACTTCGTGAATCTTGTTCGTTAATAACCTACTCCATAAGTAGTTTTAACAAATTAGAACTTCAATATAAGACTTAATGTGATTCATCACATTTCATACTAAAATGGTGTCATATTAATCTTCTAGGTTGGAGTCTTATTAAGTATAATCCATACTTAATTTCCTTAACCTTGATAACGTTTGGAAGAAAAGATGATATAGTTATCTTGAATTAAACAATATAACAAAAGTTTGATTCTTCTAACTGAACATACCATATACATACAATATTTTATTAGAATTAATATTATAAGACAATATAACAATATGTAAGATAAACATATTCCTTTTGGCCTACCTATTTACTAACTAAGTCAACTTAATGGTATAATAGAATTTTCAAGCCAATTGGATTCTTTATAACGTAAGTATTCTTTGACCAAGTCAAAAGACATAACAGCTATAATGTCTTACTTTATATTATAAGTCTTTAAAAGACTTCATGTTTGTGAGTTTACACAGAAACACATAACCATGTATAATTTAAAGTAATTATGAACACCATGTCTTGGTTTCAATTAATTAATTTTCAAGTTAATATACTATTTATGTCATTCCAAAAATAAACAAATATTTAAAGTAGCATTAGATTACTTTCTTTTAATTATGTCATTCTTTGAAGTGTCCAACTTAAGAAACTGCAAAAGCATCCACGCCCGATCTTACGACAAGTGGAGATTTACCTTGAGATTACAATCTAGCCAAGATCACACTTAACATAAAATGTAACTTCAAGTGTTTCTATAATTTGAATGATATAAGACATAAAAGTAGTCTATGTTATAATGTTGACACATGTTCTTTAAACAAGACAATCTTATTAGAACGTTAATCTCTTACCTCACGATCAAGAGAATCCATTAATCATATTTGTATGTGTTGTTCCTTTGCACACAATAAATACTTCTCCCACTTGTGCATGGAACAACATCATATAGCACACAAACAACATGACTTGCATTTTAATTATGTGAACAATATGATAGTGTCATAGATATATAAACATTACAAGTAGATGTAGATTTACTTAATTAACAAGGAAACGCTCATGACTATCCTTGAAAATATGAATATCTACAATTTTGAACGTAATGAATTATTTCAAGAAAATCTGGAAATAATCTGAGTTACTACCAAGATAATAAAGCTTGTAACTCCCACTGAATTAGACAACATTACAATTAATGCCTTATTCAGTAACACAATACTCTCACTGGATTTGACACAATATAAGTGTTTCATTAACCAGTGAAAATAGCATGCTATTACGTTGCTACTTCTTTGCAAGACCATTCATAACAATTACTTAGGTACTAAAGAGTGTATTCTACTATGCAGATGATGGATCATCAATCAATGCTAATAACTTGAAAAGTTGAGCATGAAATTTCTTCCTTAATAGGTCTACCATCCCCATAATGGTGTGTAGCACCTTTAATTGGTCAAAGCAAAACAATCAGATAAAATTTACTAGTTTGTCTTTTACCAATTTTGCTGTAATTAGTCTAGCTTCTAATTTTATAACTCATAAAATGTAAAACATGTTTTCTAGTTGACCAAAATGTCATATAAGAATTCAATCACCAACAGAGGGTAATGAAATCTCTTATGGAAAACAAGGTGTGCAATTTTCTTAACTATTAAAGTTTGCTATGAGTTATATATTAGAATTTAGACAATTCTAATGTTCCTAACATACCTTTCTCAATCATGAAAAAGAATATGATTGAGTATCACTCTTCTTCCATGGAAAAGAGACTTTGTTTGTCTTTTCAGTAAATGTTTCTCGATCAAACATTTGTTTGAAAACTGAACTAGATCAATTTACCAAAACCCAAACTACGTTTACGGTTTAACGCTGCATTAATACATTCAAAAGAATCAATAAAATTCAATTTTAGTATTTTTGATAATTAAATCTTTCAAGAAAAATAAATACCCTTGGTAAATATTCATATTAACCATAGAATTTTCCTTGAAACTAGGACCCAAATTGCCATAATTCCACCACATCAGTTGATCTGCTAGTGATGAAAGTATTCAACATGGTAATTGTCGAACAATAATTGACAAACAAGTTTCCAATTCCTAGATAATTATGGGATTTACAATTTGCCAAACTCTTATGCAAGTGTAAGCATGTTTCACCCCATCTTATGCCTTGAGTTCTAGGTCTCACTAACATACTCAATTAAGTTGTCTAATTTAGAAAGTGCAAATGTTCCGGATGAGGTCTCACTCAACATGGACAATTCACCTTGTCATCACAATCTAGCTAAGATCTCACATAGCCTAAATTGCAACTTCAAGTATTTCTTATAATTAGATGGCATTAACTTAAATTAAAGGGTACAAATTTTGACGTGTAATCAAAACTTATGTATGAAGAAGCTTGCACACATCTTAATAACATAAAATTTATAAAACCATTACTCATTAGTTTTAAATTTATTAAGATGAAATCAATAGAATTTTAATCGAGGTTTGGAGAAACTTACCACTTTACCTTAGGAAGCTTCACACATATAATAGGAATACTTAACTCCAAATATGACGCACAAGCGAGCGGTGAATCGGGTCAGCGCGAAGCATATTAAAAACCCTCTTCATTCGGGTCACAGTTTAATGCGTACCCTCCTAAAACTCCCCACACAGTTTGTCAGAATGGATGCGCCGTTCTAGCTATTTGGTAAAGTTGCAACCGTCTTTTAAAATTCACGACTTACATCTTAAACACAAATCCAATTTCACCATTATTTAGTCCGGTTAACTTTTCTTTTCATAAAGAAACCCGTTAGCTTACAAACATGTCAAACAATTTTATAAACAAAAGTAACAATTAACCAATTCAAATAATGCACATATATCATAACAATTAACATATGTAAAAACAAATAGCCACATGCATAATTTGTTTGATAAAACCCTAATAATCAATTCTAGGTTTATTATAATACATATATCAACTAGGGCTTTCACTTACTAAGGTAAGTGAGCCACATACATCGACGAGTCGATTGTTTAAGCCATAGTTAATCATATACCACATAGCACATAATTGTTTCATTAGTATATAGTTGAGGTCTTCCCCAATTCAAGATTTATCAAAAAAATGACATGTGCATAAACTTAACAATTAACAATAAACCAAGATCAAACGAGCATGTTCAACCATGGTTTCCACATAACAATTATTAACGGATTCCCAAGATACGCATAATTATGTCATATAACAATTACACATAATTATCGACATAAAAATTCTACATGCAATCTTAGGGTTTCTACAAGTTTTAACAAAACTAAAACCAAATTACATAATAAAAAGGTATTTGACCCAATATATATAAAATAAGGGTTTTCAATTTTCAAAACCCTAGAAACCTAAAACATGTATCTAACAAATCAAGATTCAATTTTAATGTATTTCGGTAATTAATTACATAGTATTAACGGCTCGTGATGCCACTGTTGGGTTTTATGAATCATATAAGCATATATAAACATAACCATCATCAAAGCAAATAGCGGAAGCGATAAAGAATCATAATACTAGCAAACTTAATTAACCGAATTAGAAAGTACGTACATTTTGATGAATTCAAACGTAACGGTAACTAGAGCACAATTAATAAACCCGGGTACTAATTTCCCCAAACACAAACCAAATATGGTTGTGTATTAGTCGACTATATACCTAGTCGAACCACCCAAGTCACCAACAAAATTGTATTAGCCCTTCGTTCTTGTACACACGTATTGCAATCGAATCACTACGAAAAGCTAGCTTCTAGATCATGAACAAAAACACACGTGTGTGTGTAATAAGCAAATCGACAACCCTAATGTGTTTAGGGTTGTTTGGTCGATCGAACACCACAAGAGGAAACACCAAGGAAGATTTAGGGATACCAAGAACTAATGAAATCATTCATAGGCCTTTGTATTTATAGGCTTAATAAGTTGGTGATCAAGTGTAAGGAAAAAAGGAAAGTTTTCCACCTCCTTTGATGCCCATAACCGATCGGATCAAACAACCCTTAGGGTTTCTAGATCCTTCTTCACTTGTTTCCTTTTATTTGTTATGTATTAATATCTAACGACCATTATCAAAACCCGTTAAATACTAACTACCGTTAAGTGTTTTATTCGTGAATAAATAATTAAATATTACATTTAATATATTAATTATTTCTATAATGATTCTCATACGTAATGTGTGCAATCTCGAAGTCTCGAGTTTGAATCCGGACATACACGTATTAATTTATAACCATAAACTAACATTCATCCCACGGAATTACGACAATAATCTCTTCGCCCTTCTCATTCTCGTGACCTGATTCACCAACCCAAAGATTTCCTTGGTCATCCTTCATACAGACTGCTGTATGACCAGCAAATGCCCCGGTAACCCATTTCTCCAATGTTTCAAACCCACCCCATCGTCCACGAATCTTTGACACGGCTAAAAAGTCACCAGAATGGACATCATTTGGATCGATAGTTGTAGTCCATGGCTGAGATCGTGTCTCTAATGTAGCACCCATGTGATGCTTTAGAAAAGCCAGGTTAGCATTTTGGCCATATTTTTTCGTGTTGGAAAATAGGGGCAGAACATCAACTAAAGAAAGCAGTGTTCCCAGCATTCCGGAAGGCATCAGAAATACGGAGACTCCATGTTGCTTCACATATTCCAACTCTGCAGGTTTCTCCCAGGATTCAAACGCTAGAGTATGTTCACGTGCAGTAAAAACATAGAGATCCATACATGTCCAACTGTGGGCTTCACCAGTCTTAAGATAAATGACACCACCACCTAATCCCCGATCATCGCCGCTCGTAAACTCCATACGCGCCTCATTACCATCAAAACAGGCGCCGTTCCACACAACCGAACCGTTTTGCGGCGAGATAGTCCCGACGAAAGACCGTAGCAGATCAATGGCTTTGCCGAAGCTGTTCATGACCGGCCATGAGATTTGGCGTGGGAGGACTGGGAGTACGTCGTTGAGTTGAAATGGTAGTTTTAAGGAGTTGATTGGTGATGTTAAAAGTATTAGTAGTAGGATTGATGAGAGTGTTGTTAGGGGGTTTGAATCATATATTGTGTTGATTGGTCATAACCAACAATTATTTCAAGTTAGTAGTTATGTTGTTAGTGATTTTTATTGGGTTTGAAGGGTGTATGGACATGTGCTTGTCATTTGTTAATGTATTATGCTTTCTAATGGAATGCATTAGCTTTATCATAAATAATACAATAGATTTGAAGAAAAGTGAAGAAAATGATGTATTAACCGGTTTTGCTAGATCTACAGATAAGGTTTTAGAGGTTGAAGTATTAAATAAGAACAAATGGGTGAAAGCAATCGGTTTTGTTTTTTTTTTTTTAAAGTGGGTTGATGAAGTATTATAAGAACAAATGCTCGGCGGCCTTGTTTTTATTTACTTTTCTAATAACTGTGACACGTCATCATAGTGAGCAAATGAAGATGGCGAGCAATAGGTTTGCGCTTTTACTTTTATAACTGTGACACGTCATAATCTCATTTTTATATAGTTCTAAACAAATGGTTTTCAATAAGCAAAATCAATTATAACACTCTCAGACTTCTAGTGTTTTGCTTTTACTTGTAAGACACATGAAATCTATGTTGTTTGGATCGGCTATCAAGCCTTCGTGTTAGTATCCTTCAAAACAACCAATAGTGCCAAACGTTGTCGCTTCTGGTATATATGGCACCTCAATTTCTTCGAACTATGATTAAAAACTCAATGGCTCACAGTTTCTGAATTTTTGTAGGCAATGGATCAGTAGATCTCTCAAGGGTTGGAGAATGCAAGACCTATAGATTGGAAGACTCTAATATCAAATCTAGGAGGCTTAATCGTCTACGCCAAGTAAACTATCCTCAAAGTACCAACAAGTTTCATACAAGATTTCTTCCACAATATAGACGAAAAGCAAAATTTTAAGGCAAGTGCTGAGTCTGAAGCACACAGTTTTCAAGTTGGTCCTGAGATTAATGGCAAATCCATTGGAGCTACTTTGAACGTTATTTATAGATATTCAAGAGCTTACACACTTAAAGGAACGGTATAATTTCTAATCTATGATATTACGTACACTTCATTATGATTATAACATTAATTACGCAACGTTCTTTAATGTTCTAAGAGAACTGAAAGTAAAGGAAAGCAAAGAAAGTATCAAACAAAGTCAAGAATTTTCAAACTTATTTTCAAGTCTTAATCTAAAGTTTAATCTAAAGGATTGGAAAAAGAAGAGAAAAAACCAGTCAGGCCAATGCCAAAAAGCTTGTAACTATCACCATAAAATATGCGAGGTCTCAATTTCATTTTTTGTTAGGTGTAAACATTCTTGAAGTAATCGCGTCAACTTTCTGAAAAATGAGAGTTTTATTTGGTTTGAATTTGTGCGGCCATGAGTTCAAATCTCATGAATGAGTCGACCAAAAAGTTTGAAACATCATCAACCGAGAAAGAAAATAAAAAAGTTGAGGAGAGAAAATTAACTACAAAACAAACAATAATGTCATTTCCTTTGCCTTTTAAAAGAAATATGTCATTTCTATCTTAGTATAGTAACTGATAATGCTAAAGTTTCAAAAAATATAGATTTTTCTTCACAAAAGATTATATACTATTTCCTTTCCTAGATATACCTTTATGAACGACATACATTTTATAAAGTTTTTGGGCTGAGGGCCGTCTCAAGCATAAGGCCACTTAAACAAGCGCTTCAAGCTCCTAGGTTCATATGGCCTCACAATTTTATGTACGTAAGTGTTTATTGTTAGATATATAGTGAATAACATAAATTAGATATCTCATAATTTCAAATAAAGAAAAGTTGAAGCTTTAAGAGGGCACGGTACATTGACCCTATAACATGTTATAGGTGCCAAAATGGCATCTATGGCGCCACTATACTTGTTATACTGCATAGGGGTTTCGTGTTATAGGGCCATAGCCGTTGGGATGGCGAAGGTTTTAGGATTTTTTATTAATTTTTTTTTGTGATTTAGTGAAGTATTTTTTGTAGTGTGTTACAAGAATGTTACGGAAAAATGTTTATGTTATAGGAGTATTATAGGGAACAAGCTCACATGACGTCGCCTATAATCACTACTACAAAAAAGAGCTTATAGGGTTCAAGCTCACATGACGTCGCCTATTATAAGCTCACATGCTAGACGTATTTTAGTAATTTTAAGGGTGTTGACACGTCATCAATATGTATCATATCGTGGCGGTATTTGAAAGGGAACGAGAAAAGGTACATGTATAATAATGGAACTTGAAAGAAAATACGTTGCTATGTTGCTATTATATGACCGAAACTCTTTTATAAAACTAAATGGAGTTAAGTAGAGATGCATCAAGTTCTTACGACAGTTGTGAAAATTGTCAAAAACAATTAAGATTAACATCAGAAATTCATACAACCAACCTCCCTTTTATTTTTATTTTTATCACAACTGCATAATCAGTTTATGGTTTTGAGTTCAAAACGATTACAAGAAGAAAGAAACTAAACGAAAGACTACACAGAAAGTTAACAAACTTACTATCAAAGTGAGAGAGACAACTCACTAATTGTGACAACCGGTACTTTTTCGATTTTTTTTTTACTATTTACCCTCGACTTTTCACTTTTATGTTTACGTAAAAGATTTACCATACAACCGGGAGGTTATCCCGCGTATTTACAATCACATCTTCATATGGTCTTCGTACCATCAAATGTCTTTTGTGGTCTTCCTGTAACTTCCCGCCATGGTCACCATGCCAGTTGTACTCTCACGCGAGCACGCAAGTGCTTAACTGTAATTGAAATTACATCTTCAGATACGTTTCGACTTTAGACTAAGTGTACTCTAACTATAATTTACTTGTTATGATAACACGGATATTATTTTTTACTTGTCATTAGTGTATATTTTACGGGTTACGTAAAATTACATTTTTTGCATTTCACTTGCATGCATGTGCATACATAGCCACATATCGTCAAAAATATCTAGATACATCTCCCTTATACCCAAAAATTTAAAATTTGACAAACACTTCCTCCCCCTTGTCCTTGTGGTCGACGCATAACACACGGTGCCGTCTCGGGGATTTTGGGTGTCCTGGGCCGTAACAAAAAAAGGCCCCTTAAAAAACATATACGAGTAAAAAACCGTTATCAATGCTAAAAATCTAAGGCTACAAAGCAAAAATTATGACACTAGAGCAAATGACATCTTATAATCTTAGATGCATCGTTTATTGGTTTATACATAATACCAGGGCACCACCAATTCTAATCATATAATTAAATATCAATCTTATATTTTCTAACAGCTTCAATTCTGTCAAACGATTAACAGGATAACCATATAGGTGATCTTCAAATTCTTAACAAATTGAAAATGTCAATTAAAAATATAAAGTAAACAAGTAGAAGTTTTACCTTATGTCCTTAGTAATAGCCAAAACAAATGATGTATTCCAATCGATATCAAAACTCAAAACTATCGGTGGTTTTTGTTTTCTTGATTGTGGGACGTTGCATATATAGATACTAAATACTAATCCTAATTCCTAATAATATGCATATGCAACTAATCATCAATTGGTGTAAAATTGTTTTCTTGGGCTTGAAACAAGGCATGTCAAATGTATATATGATGTGGGCTTCTGTAAATTTTGGTGCCCTTCAAAATTATGGGGCCCTGTGCCCTAGCCCATGTTGCCCTTGCCTTAATCCGGGCCTGATAACACACACACACCCTACTCAAATTTTATTTCTATCCAACACCATCCCTAAATATTCCCAATTGTCTCCTATTGGATTTGAACCACCAACTAAATATCTAGATACATCTCCTCTAAACTTTCTCTAGATCCTTCAAACCTACACTATAAATACCAAACCGGGTTATGTGTGTGTGTGTGTGGGGGGGGGGTTGGTAAGACTACACAAACACCCCTAAGGTGTTTGTTTTTCTTTGATCTATATTATTTCGGGCCCGTGTTTACATTGGTGATTTATTGGTTGTTTCATCCGAGTTGTTTATAGAGTTATTCGGGTTATATCCTTTAGTTGATTTGGGTATTTATTTTGTTCATGTTTGGTTCCATTCTCTTGAGGTAACCTCATCTTCATCATTTCCTTATACATCTTCATCATCCATATCATTTTATCCATACACTTGTTACCGTACATGTTAATTCACATAAAGATTAAAGCTTTACACTTATAACTTACTATTTTTATATAAAGGTTCAAGCTTTACATTAATAACTTAGTAATTTTAAATAAAGGTTCAAGCTTTACACTTATAACTTAGTATTTTTACATAAAGGTCCAAACTTTATAGTTGTTACTATATAAGAACATTTATTTTTATAAACAAGTTCACTCTTTATACTTGTTTGTGGTCGTAATCATGTATTTTTGAAAAAATTGTTATATTTACATTTATCTTTATGATTTTGGTAAATTGGTTGAAGGGATTAGGTTAGATTTGGAGTTGATTGAATTGTTGGAACATTAGAGGAAGGGATTAGGTTAGATTTGGTGTTGTTGGATTGTTGGAAAAATATTGGTGGAAGAGTTTAGGTTAGAAATGATGTTGGTAACGGTTTTGAATGATTAAGTGGCCGTTTTTGTTAATAAATAGTTGCTGTCCAGATTTTTCTATTGGGTTTTCGGACAAAAACTCGGATTTGGGTTATCGAAAACTTAATAATTTAATATCAGATATATATACCTTTACGTGGATATCTTATTTGCTAAAAACAGACTTATAACCAAGAAGTTATGACGATTTAAAGATTTGACAAAAATTATATTTTTCCAGAAAAACTGCACTATTATACAGGTGCTGATTTTTTAATTCGAAACCATTTTGAGTAAAAATCGAGATCATTGAAAACTTATAAAAAGACCATAGTTAGTATACCTTGAGACGTTTTCAAAAATTCCAAGACCAAGTCAAACAGATAAATAACGAAGGATTTGTGTTCTTTTTAAAAATTTAGTAAACATATATTATTAACTTTATATAAGTTTATTTTCTAGATAAGTAAAACGACATATAAATGTATATTTTTACGTAAATCACGTTTTGGCTTATATAACTTAAACACAAACATGTACGAGGGAAATAAAAACTTTTAAAAACGCATATGCATCATTTCACTATCATTTGCTTGCATCTAAGACGCCTTATTATTAATAAGGTTGTGGTTAGGGTTTTTGTCTCGATTTGTGTCTCACCTTCTCATTACCGATACTTATCATTTGTTGAAGTGAGTTTCATAGCCTCACTTTTACATGTTTTACTACTCATTTTGAAATTACTTTGGGATGAGAATATATTGCTTACTTTTACATTTGCACACACGTACTTTAAATGTTATACCTACATAACCGAATGAACTGGCCCAACTGCTATGTACATACATGACGTAATGTAACGGTCAACCAATTACAACGGAATGTACTAGCCAAACCATACATGTTCATGACCGAATGTAACGGTCAAACAAACATTAAATCTTGTGGTCCACACTACTTTTACATACTTAAACCTATGAGCTCATCAACATTATGTTGACCGTTTCAGCATGTATTTCTCAGGTCCTTAGACGCGTTTGCATCTGGAGCATCATTACTATAGTCACATTTTGCGGTCTTATCACTTCGAAGATTTATTGTATTACTAAAACGTTAGTTGTGGATTCTTGAAACTTTATCTTGTAAACCTTATTTATTTTCAAATGACTCATGTAGAGGTCGTTCTTTATACTTGGTGACTTTGTGCTATGAAGCCACGCCCCGATACCTTTCTGCTATGACATTTTTGGGGGTCCGGCACTAAACACACACACAAAAGACTGATATAAAGAAACCCTAACTATAATGATGCCTTTATACTTCCTTCATTCTGAAATGCTCGCATCTTTCCTTTATTGACACTCCAGACCAAATCTTTCTATTTTCTTCATTTTCAGCCCCCGCAAAATATCAACAATGCAAAACAAAACCGAACAGTTTTTATAAAGTAAAAACTTAGCTTTTTCACTACAAGAAAAAGCAGAATATGGGATGGAACTTTCCATGTCGTTGCCAGGCCGCTAAACGACAAAAAAGTTCCTTTTCATACTTTGACTGGGAGGGAAAGGGGGAATATTTGGCTAAAACCTTTGGTGAGGACATGTCCTCGCCAAAAGGTTGACCCAAATTTATTTTTTTCCCAAAAATTGATTTTAGCTAATTATTTCCCTCTAAATTATCCCACCTAATCTTTGGCGAGGACATGTTCTCGCGGAAGGCGTTGACCAAAATGTTGGCCAGTGATTAATATAAACTTAGTGATTAGTAAAATGTGGTGTTATCTTTTCGTGAGGATATGTTCTCGCCAAAAGTTTATAATTCATTAAAAATGTTGTAAACTAAATATAAATGATTTAAATTAATTTAAAACAATTTAGAAATGATTTAAATAATTATAAATGATTTGAAATGATATAAATGATGTATTAATGATTTTAAAATGATTTAAATTAATTATATATGATTTAAGTTTAATATAAATGATTTAAAATGATTTAAATTAATTATAATGATTTTAAAATAATTTAAATTTATTTAAAATGATTTAATTTAAATATGATCGAAGTTTATAAATCACTTTGGTGATTGCATGTAGTCTTGATCCTTCGCTAATAGTCCTTTCTTTTGGATTTATTCGCTCAATACATTAACATTCATCTAGTTTATATTCGTATGTGCACTCTCGATACTATTAATGAAATGCAAGTTATTCTTACGAGTATTATGGTTTGATGGTGCGGGAGAGGTTGGTTCGAGCACCTCGATCATGGGTCATGGTTAACATTAATTCATCAATTTACATTCATTAGTTAATCAATATAATCTTATCATAATAAGGATCTAAAACAAGGATTTTCGATAAGAACTTATTAGAAGCATACATTTTAACCATATAAACAATATAACCACTCAAATAACTAAAGTATACGAATTGCATTCCAAATTTATAAACGTTTAAACATTAACACGGTAAAATAATACATTAAGATAAATATACGGATTAACACATTCAAATAAACATATGGATTGCTACTCTACACGAATATTTTCCATTTCATTTAAAAGCTCATGAAGTGTTGCAGCTGACTAACATGCGTGGTCCACGGGATGTCTTTCCATTTCTAGTCTTGCCTCCAACATCTTTATCTTAAGCGTCAAAACCTTGCAATTTGAGCACTATGTTGGTTCAAATCCAAAAGGTCCCCGATAATAACTTTGATGTGTTGAAGGTCTTGGAGTAGAACTTTGAGGTGTTGAAGGTCCAGGAGAAGAGCTTATACGGAGCCGGAGATCTAGATTATCCTTCCATATAAAATATCCACATCCATAATCTTGTTTTATTGGTTGTTACAGAGTAAGAGAATCATAAGAAGTGTCTTTAACAACCAAATTATTTATATATTACATAGATAAAAACTTCTGATTGTTCAAACAAGGACATGCATAGTAAAGTTTTACCAAGGCTATGAGGTTGATATGATTTTCTTAGCACTATATCTCCTGCTCTATAAGGACACTTAAAAGTTTCATATGGATCCATCTTCATAAGCCACAAAACCGGGTGGTGGCGGGTGAGATTGTTGTATAAAGGTATCATTCCATAACAGTAGGTTATGAACAAGTCAAATTAAAATGACAATATTCCATCAAGACAAGATGAATACCTCGATGACATTTTAATGATCCATAATAGAAAAAAAAAACTAAATAGAGCAGCATTGAAACCCCGCTCGTAACTACAAAACTCAAACCCAAATAAAACAGCAACATATAAAAGTGTCATTGTCCGAACATCATCAAACCCGTACTCGAACATGAGAACTTCATAAAGAAACACCACAACAACATAAAAGAGCAGCATCATTTGAGAAGCAGCAAACACGGAAATAAACATCATCGTCATCATCTTCGAACCTATCAAAACTGTAACAAACTGAACCGTACGGGAAGAAATTTCCTGTCCATTTAAGTACTTTCGGCACTCCGTTAGTTGCTAGAGCCACTAAGCCTAAGCACCTAGGATTAATACAGTTCTACACACATAATCGTTAAGTAGCAACAACTTACGATTACAACGCAATGGTGGCAGCAGAATAGATAATAACTGACGCGAACAAAGCTATGTATTTGAGTGGATATGGAGGTTTTTCTCTCTGTCTATATCATGCACTACTTGATATCTCCTTTTTATAGAAAATATATTATAGAAGTGATAAGAATCCACTCCCAATATTAAAGGAGATAATGGGAGGTTATTGGCTCAATTTGAAACCAATTCAACCACTAGCCATATTACCAGGTCAAACACAACTTTAATATATACAAGTGTTACTCTAACTTGTACCAATAGCTTTGTTATAAATACAATCAATTGCAGCTTCAAGCGTTTGTAGTTTGTGCTTCATAAGTGGCTAAACTTGCCAACATTAGTTTAAGTCCCAACAATCCCCCGCCAAGTTGGTAAGTTTCTGCTATTCTGATAGGTTGTGTCACGGTGGTGTCACGAAGATTAAAACCCATTTACTCTAAGTATGCATATAAATTTGATTTAATGGTGTCTGAAGATTAAACCACAAATCTTTATAATCTTGTGTACATACTTATACACACTTCCTATTTTAACCAAGGTGTTCTCACTGAGCGCGAATATGGCCATGCGCTTAATCCTAATTCATAAATCTCTAAGAGAGAAACCACAAACTCTCTTTTTAAGGCGGCACCACCTCTAAGTCATATAGGCAAAACTTCTATAACGTCTTCGTTGCTAAGACGCATCTAAAGCTTTGTTAAGAGAACATCCTCATCTTGATTCTCTGCAACGCCGTACTATCTCTACTACATGGATCATATATTTGATAGTACCTTCTATCGACTAGTGACTTGCTATTACCTATTAAACTTGGAAATAGGAGCTCTAAATTCAAGTCGGGTTACCATCACTAATCGATTCACTTATGGTTTCAGACCCATGTCTCTTGTAGTAACACTCGCTAAGTCTCTCGTTAGAGGCTTAGTTAGTGGATCTGCCAAGTTTCTGCACGACTTGACATAAACAACACTAATGGTACCATTCTCTATCACTTGTCTCACATAGTTGTGTCGAAGACGAATATGTCTCGACTTCCCATTGTACACAAAGTTATAAGCTTTAGACAAAGAAGCTTGACTGTCACAATACATGGGAATCGAAGGCATTGGACCGGGCCACAGTTGGATATCCAGCAATAGATCCCGCATCCACTCAGCCTCTTTTCCTACTGCAACAAGAGCAATAAACTCAGCTTCCATAGTGGAATGAGAAATACAAGTTTGTTTCTTGCTCGCCCAAGAAACAGCTCCTCCTGCAAGAGTATAAATCTACCCGCTCATGGATTTAGAATCACCTGTGTGATTCACCCAACTTGCATCTGAGTACCCTTCCAAAACCCCAGGGTATGACGTGTATATCAAGTTCAAAGCACTAATCCTTTTCAGGTACCCTAGTACTTTAGACACTGCTCTCTAGTGTTCAGTGCTTGGATTACTTGTGTACTGAGTTAACTTACTTACAGCAAAAGCAATGTCGGGCCAATGTGTAGCATACATCAAACAACCAATAGCACTTGCATATTCTAGTTGAGCCACGGCTCTACCAGAATTATTCTTAAGATGCACACTTGGTTCAAAAGGAATATTTATTCCTTTATGTCCAAGTGTTGAAACTTAGCTAGTATCTTCTCGATATAATGAGACTGACTAAGAGAAATTTTATCATTTGTTCTTTTCACTTTAATTCCCAAAATGGTCTCTACTTCACCAAGATCTTTCATCTTAAAGTTCGAGGATAAGTAAAAATTTGTTTCGGAAATACCATCTAGAGTTGTGCTAATGATCAACATATCATCAACATAAAGATAAATGACCATTGTATAATCTTTCATGCTTTTGGTATAAATACACCTATCAGCACTATTGTGCTTAAACCCGAAAGAAATAACAGTAGTGTCAAACTTCTCATGCCACTGCTTTGGAGCTTGTTTCAACCTGTATAAGGACTTAACAAGTCTACACACTTTGTTTTCCTGCCCTTGTATCACAAAACCTTCGGGTTGTTCCATGTAAACCACCTCGTGTAAGTAACCGTTTAAAAAGGCTATCTTCACATTCATTTGATTAATGTACAAACCTTTAATAGCAGATATTGCTATCAGTGTTCTTATAGAACTAATCCTAGCGATAGGGGCATACGTATCGAATATAATCTACCCCCTCTCTTTGTCTGAAACCTTTGGCAACTAATCTTGCTTTAGAGGCAGAAATTGATTTGTCTGGGTTAAGCTTCTTCTTAAATACCCATTTGGATCCTATAGGTTTCACGCCCTTAGGAAGTTCTGCTAACTCCCAAGTCTGATTACCCAATATAGAATTCATCTCATCATTTATAGCCTCCTTCCAAAGAGGAGCATCTTGAGATGACATGGCTTCAGAGAAAGTATTAGGGTCGTCATCGACATTAATCAAGAAAATGACCTCTTTTGTCACTTTCTTTTGCGTCCCTTCGACCAAGTTAGGGAAGAAATCTGGTCCCAAGGTCTTCTCTTTTCTAGTTCGTGTACTCCGCCTTGGTTCATTAATCTCTATAGAGATTTCTACACGAGACGAACTAGTAGAAGTAGAAACTAGACTTGCAAGCGGCTTTTCGACATCTTTCGAAAATTTATCTTCAAAGAACTCCACATCTCTGGATTCTATGATAACAGCTTAATTATCATCTAAAAGTCTATAAGCTTTGCTATTTTTGGCGTATCCAACAAACACGCTTTTAATACCACGAGCTCCTAGTTTAGATCTTTTCGGATCAGGTGTCCGATAATAGGCTAAACATCCCCAAACTATTAAATAGTCTAGGTTTGGTTTTCTGCCATTCCATAACTCATATGGACTCATAGGATTCACACGATTAGTGATCCTATTGTGTATATGGCATGCGGCTAAAAGAGCTTCTCCCCAAAGATTTGTGGGTAACCCAGATTGGTTTAACATACAGTTAACCATCTCTCCTAGGGTTCGGTTTTTCCTTTCTGCTAAACCGTTTTGTTGTGGTGTATACGGAGAGGTACGCTCATGTATAATGCCATTCTCTTCACATAATGTGTCAAACTATCGCGTAAAATATTCTCCACCCTGGTCGGATCGTAGGATTTTAATCCTTTTCCCAAGTTGATTCTCAACCTCCGCTTTGTATATTTTAAATGAATCAAAAGCTTCGCTTTTGATCGTAATAAATATACATATAAGAACCGACTTGAATCATCATAAAATGTAATGAAATACCTCTTACCTCCTAGAGTAAGTATTCATTCAATTCACAAATATCCGAATGTATCAAATCTAACAATCTAGTATCATGTTTAACTGATGGAAAAGGTTTCTTTACAAACTTTGATTTTACACATGTTTCACATTTTTCGAAATTCTTGTTTTGAAATTTAATTAATCCGTTGTTTTCATCTTTTCAATATTTTTAACATTTATATGTGCTAAACGTTTATGCCATAAAGAAATAGAACATAGAAACAACGGATAGCTGATTAATTTCATGAACATGTAAATCAACAACAGAATCAAAATTACTTCTTACAGAAACATTTGAAATATGATTGCTAGCTATAGAACTAACTATACTATTACTTTCAGATACATTTTTAGGGGGCTCGTTTACCACATTTAGTGGATACATCCCTTCTTGGTAGTATCCTTTTCCCACAAAAAGGCCACGTCTAGTGATTACAACCTTCCTTGACTCGATGGCGATTTTGAAACCATGTTCGTCAAGTTTACCAACAGAAACTAGACTCTTGGATAGTGTAGGAACATGAAGCACATTATGAAGAGTCACTGTTTTACCTGATGTGAACTTCATTTGTACCGTTCCTACACCGCAAACATCAGCTTTATCACGATTTGCCATCATCACTTGCCTACCAGTTACCGCTCGATAGGTTGTAAAACTATTTCTTGATCCCACTACGTGAGTAGTGGCTCCTGAATCAATATACCATCAACGTGCGGCTGTAGTCCGCTTGATTTGAGCTATCATGGATACCCTACCAACAACTGGTTTTGGTTTCATTTTTAATTTGTGGAGTCTAAATGGTCCGCATTTCCGAGTTTTCTTCCTAAAACTCCATGCCTTCACTAGACCATAACATGTAAACCTTTTGTTTGGAACAAAAGTACTTAAAAGAATGTTGTATAAAGGTATTATTCCATAACAGTGGGTCATGAACAAGTCAAATAAAAATGACAATATTGCATCAGGACAAGATGAATACCTCGATGACATTTTAATGATCCATAATAGAAACACAAAACTAAATAGAGCAGCATTGAAACCCCGCTCGTAACTACAAAACTCAAACCCAAATAAAACAACAACATATAAAAGTGTCATTGTCCGAACATCATCAAACCCGTACTCGAACATGAGAACTTCATAAAGAAATACCACATCAACATAAAAGAGCAGCATCATTCGAGAAGCAGCAAACACGGAATTAAACATCATCATCATCATCTTCGAACCTATCAAAACCATAACAAACTGAACCGTACGGGAAGAAATTCCCTGTCCTATTAAATACTTTCGGCACTCCGTTAGTTGCTAGAGTCACTAAGCCTAAGCACCCAGGATTAATACAATTCTAAACACGTAATCGTTAAGTAGCAACAACTTGCGATTACAACACAATGGTGGCAGCAGAATAGATAATAACTGACGCGAACAAAGCTATGTATTTGAGTGGATATGGAGGTTTTTCTATGTCTATATCATGCACTACTTGCTATCTCCTTTTTGTTGGTTTGTGGGAGTTCTAAACACACGTAAACAACTAAAGGTGTGTGAGCCTATGGGGGCACACACGATAAACACGAGTATACATGTCGAACGTTATTTAAACTTGAATTATTTACCCGTATTATACATATTTCTTGACCCGATCCACTAACTGATCCATGGGCTTTTCTTGGATAGCTAAATGGGTCGAATGTGACTGCCTTGGGCCTTGGGTTCACTGATCGGGCAAGAGGGCAGAAAAGTGAATGGGTTTGGTTGGGTTCTTGACTTGTCGATCAAGTCTAAGGCTCAACACAGAGTCGGTTTGTTTATGTATATATACACACCTCTCTCCCATCACATGTACGTATAATCTATCCCCTAAAACTACCCTAAACTGATCTGAATTACCTGTAAATTCCCAGTCGACTTATTCCCAAGTCGTTTGGGGTTTGACTTGGTTTACTTGTCCCTAAGCTTGTTTTGATTCAAAAGTGTTAGGTGAATTGATCAATTGGAGATTTCTTGTTGGTTCATGTTTCTTGAACAGCAGCAAGAAGATGGGTTTGTTTTCTGCTTCTGGTCACAACTTGCTTCTCGGATAGAACATAATGGTGGATATCGAACAACACTTATCCGATATCGGGTAAAGGTAGATAACATCTTGTTGGCTGTTTTGTTTCTTGGACAGAACCTCCTCGGGAAGAAAAAGGAAGTTTGATCTTTTGGTGGTTTTCTAGTTCGTGGGTTATTCAAGTATTTATGTCAAGTGTTGATTGGTTTAATTACGTTCTCGACTAGCTTTCTATATCGAACGTATATAATGGTTATCGGGTTTGTGTGTGATACTCATAGAGATATCTAATTTAGATAATACTGAGTTTAATAAGCTACGCAAGGTTAGTGTAGGATATTAGTTTTCACATACACATCAAACCTCGTATAAGTGGAATTCTAGAGAGAGAGTTAGAGGTTTAGGGAACTTTAGTGAGAAAGAAAATTTTATTATGAGCTCCAACTCTACAGGGAGGAGAGTATTTATAGTCTTACATAAACGCCACACAATGGGTCATGGATCGTGCATACAGCTGGTAAAGACCCGTCCGTCCTCCACGGTGTTACTTAACTAAATACTACTTAGCATGAAATAACTACGACTACGAGCTTTCTAACGATTACATATACTTGAGGTGACCGACTCTTTAATACCGGAATTTCTAATTCCTAACAATCTCCCTAAGGAGGTCACCTCAAACATATACTAAAATTACATTGAATACAAACAGATATTACATTAACAATTGTTCTTGTATTCTTGATGTAGTACTTTGCTCAAGCTCGTAGTCATTGATTCCACTCATTGCATGTTTGGTTAATTCAAGTGGAGGTCTTTATCGATCCACGTGATAATAACATTATGCCGCCTTTGAGATCATCACCAACAAAAATCTCGAGACATCCATTGTGGTGTTGGTATTATGTGATGTTGTGACTTTGGACCGACATGCTCACATTTTGGATTATGATATCTCCTCATCGAGTAGCGGAAGCTTTCGTTGATTCATGATATTGGCGCAGCAGTAGCGAAGCATGGAGTGAAAATATCGAGTCATTGATGCACTTATCATGATTTCTTGAGAGATGAATGTATTGTGTGAGCATGCGGCTATGGATCGACCGCTTCATTTCGATCACCGCAAACGCCGGGCGACCGCATACAACAGCTTAGTAATAAAGCGCACAAAAGTGTCTTTGACCACTTTAGTTGAATTGAGGTACACGCCCACGGTTCCTCGCTGATCAAGACAAGCATCGCTGTGATCGTAAAATTCAAGAATTTCTTGATGTGGTTTCAGAATGCTCTAGTCGTTCTCAAACCGAACGCCTCAAAGAAGACAACACGGAGTGAGTGAACCAAATAATTTAAGTCCACCGATTGATGAAAAGAGATTTGAAAAGCAATCGTATTTCTCAATAGAAATTGTTTTTGCAATACAACGAAGGTTTTATTGAAAATCAATTATCAATCATAAAATACCTTTTGATTTGAAAATTAGTACACGGTCGATGTGCTATAGAAAAGAGTTTTTAAGCACAAAGACCGGTTTTCAAAGGTATCCGCCAATCCATAACTCGAACCAGATTGATTCAAGAGATTGAATCGCCCCATTGTTTCGCTCATTGTCACATGGTTGATCTATATAATAGATCTCACATGCCACCTACCAGAGCTTGTTTGATGTTGGCTCCAAGGCTTTCCATCTTCATTGTGAATATGATAACACATCACTCGGATGTTCCGCAATACCACAAGGATAATGCGAGGACTCAAGATATAATCTCTTCCACATTGTGTGAAATGAGATTCTTCATTGAAAGTGTCCTAATGAGATTTATAGATGATCTCGTGGCTCTAGACTCAATATGTGCATATTTGGATCCCGTGCCGAGACTAGGAGAGGGTCTCCTTCTTCAATATCAACAATCTCTAAGAGAAAGTCGATAGATAATGTCGGTTCCCGTGAGAATGAAACAAGTCCTTTTAAGAGGAACTTGAGTGGTTTGGAAAGTTGAAGTGCAAGCAGCGCCACCGGGTCCATGACGCCTTGTCTTCAATACCGATGTTACCATCAAGAGTATATGAATTGAACCCGGTTTCGCCCTAAGGTTGAATAAATGGAGGCTATTTGTTTTCACCCTTTCTCATTCAATTCTTTTAATTCTTCAACCCTTCAAGCTTACCGAGACTTCATAGCTAGAACCTTGTTGGGTTTATTCCAAGACTAGCTCGGCCTCATCCGCACTCTTCCCATATCTCATTTTCTCCTTTTATCATCATACCTAAGAACTCTACACTAACTAGTGGATAGTCCCCGGTAGATCCTTCCCGCTCGGCGGATCATGGAACACATACCTAACCTTATCATCCTTATATCACCGCATATAAAGTAAAGTTGGTCGGTCTATTTGGTATTGTTCATCCGCCATTGGAACCAATTGAAAACCATTTGAAAATCAATCCAGATACTTGTGATATATATCAAAACATTTTGTACCGAATTGTTGTTGATATTTTTAGAACAAGTGCTCCCCTCAACATGTGCATCAAATGTTTGAAATCGTTTTGCACACGGAGGCAAGAGGAAGAATTTAACTTTGATTACCATTTTCTAAAATATATCAACATCACTTCCCAAATCGAACCAAGTAGATAAAGCATTTTGGGAAGGATGAGATTTTCATGATTTTGCTCCCCTCAATATGTGCTTCTAGATTTGAAAAGAGTTTTGCACATACTAGAGGAACCCGCACATTGAGATAAGTGATCACGCTTCAAATCATAGGTTTAAGATAGATGCTCCCTCAACATGTGCATGGAAAATTTGAAATCGTTTGTCACATGTGGGAAGGATAGCATGTACATCCTTATAAAACCATTTACCAATTATCGCTTTAAATCCAATTTAAATCACACATTCTCCCCGATCACAATTATCAAATCATTTGAGATTTGTGATCTCTTATTGATTTAAATTGATTTTGAAAGCTTTTAAGGGAATTGTGACTTGATTATGAAAGCGCTTTTAATCGATAAGGATCGGATTTAAAGACTTTAAACTCCATTGGTAAAACATGCATGAATATCTTTTGAAAACAATTTAATGCCAAATAACTTTTAATTTAATTGAAATCATTCTCCCCTCAATCAATGACATAGGTTGTTGATTGAGAGATTGATATTTTGACAAATAAGTCCAGATGATTATCAAAAATAGAGTCCGAGTTATTTTTCAAAGCAGCTTAGTTTTCATCGATAAATGTTTATAGAATCGAGCATGGAATTTTGAAAACATGATAAAGTATGGCTCGTTCTTTCTTTGAAAAGCGGGTTATCAAATGATAATAAGCCATGACAATAATATATATATATTTATATTTATATATATATATATATATATATATATATATATATATATATATATATATATTTTTAAACATTCGAACAACATCTAAAGTCCCGTGTCATTCTTTGAATGACAACACAAAGACCGTAGATATTATTGAATCGAGGAAAACATGACAAAAAGACGATATTTTTTGGAATTTTTCAAGATTTTTCAATTTTTTTTTTTTTTTTATGGATTTTTGAAAGTTTTATAATTTTCTATTTGATTTTTGAATAGATATTTACAAGAGATAGATGAAGGAAACCTTTTACTCCTCGTCTTCCTCCTCAAGACGCTTGAGTGTTTCGGTTGAAGGCTTTTCAAGCCAAGTCGTGGAAGAATAAACTCAAAACGTTCTCTTGGAAGAGCTTTGGTGAAGATGTCGCTAACCGGTATTCGACCTCACAAAATAGAGTTCCACCACACCTTTTTCCACTTGTTCCTCGATGAAATGATGTCGAATGTCGATATGCTTTGCTCTTGAGTGTTGAACGTTGTTGCATGAGAGAGCAATAGCACTTTTATTATCACAAGACAGAGGGATTTTGTTGAATTCAAAGCCATAGTCGATAATTGAGATCTCATCCATAAGATTTGAGCACAACAAGATGACATGGCTATGTATTCACCTCAGAGAGGAAATAGAAGTACTCATTTGCTTCTTTGAAGACCACTCACAAGCTTATCACCCAAAACCGAGCACCTCCGGATGTACTTCGACGAGTATCTTGACACCGCATGATCAAGATTCAGATAGGTCGTTAGTGACATACCGTGTCCTTCGGTACCAAAGACCCATATTGATGGTTCCTTGAGATACCGAAGACCCGCTTAACCGCCTAAGGTGCTTTTTAGTAGGCTTAGCTCGGTATCTAGCACACATGCAAACAATGAACAAGATGTCCGGTCTACTAGCGTGAGGTACATCGTGATCCAATCATACTACGATATTTTGTTTGGTCAATCATGATCCCCGAGTGGTCCTCATCTAGTTTGGTTCGATCAATCATGGAGTGTCAACAGGTCACTTGAATCAAATCCAAATTTCTTTAAGATCTCGTTGCATATTTAGATTGATTTATGAAAATGCCTCCGGACTTTGCGAAATTTGTAATCCCAAGAAAATGACATTTGTCCCATCATTGACATTTGAAATTTTGAACTCATTTCATTTGAAAACGATCACATTCCATTGGGTCCGTCGAGGCAAAAATAATATCATCAACATAAATTTGAACATGAATTAAATGTTTGCCTCGACTTCCGGTGAACAATGTTGGATCAATCGCCTTTGCTAAATCCGTAGATAGAAGAAACTTTGACAAATGTATCATACCATGCCCTCGAGCTTGCTTTAAACCGTAAAGAGCCTTCTTCAAACGATAAACGTGAGTAGGATGCTCTTGATTCACAAATCCTTCAGTTACCGACGAGACGACTTCTTTAAGATCTCCGCTCAAAATGCCGCCTTTACATCCATCCGATAGACTACCATGTTCTTACTAGCAAGATTAGCCAAAAGATTTCGATTGCCTCGATTCGAGCAATCGAGCAAAAGATTCTTCAAAGTCAATACCTCCTCTTGACGGTATCCTTTAGCAACTAATCGAGCCTTGTTCTTCAATACATCACCATGCTCATCAAGTTTCACTTTGAAGATCCATTTTAGAGCAATAATCATGGCACACTCTAGAGCGTGTACTAACTCCCATACATCAAGTCGATCAAACTCATGAATTTCATCTTGCATAGCATTGAACCGCCTATCTTCATTCATGGCGGTTTTGACATCCTTTGGTTCGATCTTTGAGAGTACGGAGTTGAAGAAACACCATAAGGCATCGGTTGCAAGTTGTTTCCGTGTTGATACAGGACGAGAGGATTTCCAATGATGTTGTCCAATGGATGATCGTGAGTCCATTTTCTAAGGTGTTCATGTGGCGCTTGTTGAGGGACCGAGGTAGCAGAGTCGATGTCTCCTCAAGAAGATGGTTCGATGATGATTCAGAGCAAATATGTTTTCAAATGGAGCATCTTCGTGAGTAGCAAAGGGATTAACTTCATCATTGATGCGTAAACAGCCCATGATGTACATTTGAAGAATGATGATTTGTTGATGAGATCAAGGATCAGCAGCAGTGCTTCTTGACTTAAAGATATTGAGACCGAGGATTGACTTCATTCTCGTGAATATGAGCGCCTCTGTTGTAGAAATTGACACCTCATTAGTACTTGGCTCATAAAGTTCATCAAACATAGGATCAAACAATTTCTTTAAATCATCTTCGATGGAGGTACATATGGAGTTTCTTGAGAAGAGTTTGGAACAAGGGATGAACCAATGGGACTGCTTTTGAAGTGCGGGTCCCGAATCGATTGTCCAGAGCCATTCGACCGGTCACTCATCAAACGAACGTGAATTGTTTCCATGATATTTCGGTTCTTTTGTTGTAGATTCGTATCCCTTTTGTTTGGTGCATACCCTACAAATACTCCAATGTCTCGCTTTAGCTCTAAGTTTGCCTAAGTCTTGTCCTCATTAGTTGGATAACACAATGCACCAAACACACGAAGAAAGAGAGATTAGGTTTTCTGTTGTGGACAAGTTCATATGGAGTTTTTCCATGAACAAGATGAATCGTGGAACGATTTGTGTGTAGCATGCAAGGCAATAGCTTCACCGTAGAAACATTGGAACCTTTGAGTAAATCAAGATTGTTCTAGCGGCTTTACAAGAGTTCGATTTGCCTTTCAACTACACCGCTCGCTGAGGAGTTCGTGGAACACTTCTTTGATGGTCGATTCCAACGCTTATAAAATTCACCGAGTTGTTTGTTGACAAACCCGCCCATTGTCTGCTCGGATTATTCGATCGCTTTGTTAAGTCGAACTCGCAATTGCTTGATGAGTTTGATGATGATATCGAGTTTCATCCTTTGTCCTTAAGAACTTGACCTGTGAATCTAGAGTAATCATCAACCACAACTAACACATATTTCTTCCCAAAGATATTCTGCACCCTCATTGGTCCACATAAATCCATATGAATCATATGAAGAACTTCGTGATGAGTTAGTAGGTTTGGGTTTATGGGCATACTTCTTGCTTTTTCCCAATTGACATGTCGAACAAAGGTGATCCTTTTCATACTTGAGTCTAGGTAAACCTACAACTAAGTCCTTCTCGAGAGATCATTGATGGTACCAAGTTCAAGTGATTGAGACGACGATGCCATAACCATGACTTTGTTTTAGAGGCCTTTGACAAAGAAGCAAATTGAGAAGACTTCATCATATCTTCGATAGAGATGGTGTATAGATTTGAACCACGTGAACCTCTTAAAAGTTCCTTACCATCAAGTTCTCTAACGAAGGTGTATGTTTTTCAAGGCTACTTCTAGATCGTAATCGCAGATTGACCAACAGAGAACAAGTTGTGACCAAGACCTTCTACATAGTAAACCCCGGAGATAACACTTTGCCAACAACATAGTCTCCATAACCCATAATAGCACCGAAATGATCATTCCCGAATCTAATCGTCCCGATGAATTTGCTCACGGTTCATGAGCCATGACCGTCGCCAATATATGCTTGGAACAACTGAGTCCGTGTACCACGTAACGATTTGAACGATCCGCAGCTGAACATGCATAAGAATGGATAATCGATAATTGGGATCCCCATGCAAGAATGGGTTCCATTTGGTTAGTAACAATGGTTGGAACACCCACATCGTAAATAGAAGCATTCATATCGTAAATTAAGGCAATGGAATCATTGTGAATAGATGCAGACTAGTGTCTCAGATAGCCTTGTTCACAGTGTGCACACTTCTTAAGGAATAGTTCTACCAAGAGGCATCCATTTTCTAGTGGGCATTGTCTCGATTAGTCTTATGACCAATGTGTATCCAATAATAGCCTACCTTACTAAATGTTCTTCCCGTGGGTTTCCACTGTTTTCTAACTTTCTTTCGCTTTTTGCCTTTTAGCCTTCTTAGCATGAATTTTAGCATTAACAATATTAATCGGACAATTAACATCATTAGGCAAAACATTAACACCACATTCATGATTAGAAATGTAATTCAAGCACACATCAATACAAGGTTTGCAAATAGTATCGAATTGAATTAATTACAAGACGCCTATGGCTAATACTAGAATCAACACGATTCGCTTTATTCGGTTCAAACTTAAAGTTCCTAGATTGTTCTTCTACTCTTTTCCAAAGGTACATTCTTAGCTTCATGAGGTCCTATCATTCCTTGTATTGTCTTGAGACTTTGACCGCTCCCTTTAATGTCACCGATTACCCTAGAGGAATGGGAACATTAGTTGGTTTTACTACTCTTTGCATCACTGCTTAGATGTGCCGATCCGAACTACATGCAGCACACTAAGGTTCACTTTCTTAAAACTAGAAGTGTTGGGATTTGTACTCCTAGAAGGCACACTTGAGTTCTCTTTCTTAGCATTGATGATCCGAATCGAACTACTTAAAGGCACACTAAGGTTCACATTCAAAACATTGGGCATCGAATGTATATCATACTTGGCATTAGGCATCGAACATGGAATCAAAGGATTAACTCTCTCACCTAAGGACTTTGGGCATATTGTGATCAAGCATTCTAGGATTTCTTGAGATCGTTTGGCATATAAGCATGCATGTCCAATTGCATTATCATGAGGTTTTCTAACTTATCCTCTTCAACAATCTCACGCAGACATTCTAGGCAATCCTTAAGGGATGAGAAGTATGTTTGAACAAAGAAGTTTGTTGTTCCTAGATGAGGAGGACATATTTCATGCATAAAGCATATTTATTACAAGAGTGAACCTTTGATACACCATTCTCCCCATTGGTCATTGGCATTTTCCCTTTTACCCGACTCTTCGATTCTCAATTTCTTTTGCAATGAAGCTATTTGTTCGTTATTTTTGTTACGAGTGACCTTTATTGATTCAAATAACTCATTGAAATGACGTTTAACCTTTTCATTTTCTTCTAGAAAACTTTCGCTTTCCTTTTGTAATGCATTTACTAGGTTTTGAAGATGAAACGCTTGAGAATTTCGAGAATCTAAAGGAGGAGGCATTTGGGAGCCCGTCATATTGTTCGCTTGACCCTTTAATTGAGAGATTTGGGCTTTCAACTTTCTCGATCGTGTTGCAATGAGCTTGAATCTGCTCATCACGCTTTGTTAATTTGAAAACCGCATCAAACTCGAGCATCCGAGGATGTCTTGATATTTGAAGTTTTGACATTTTCTTTAAGATGTTGATATTTTAGTTGTAAATTAAAATGCTCAACTTCTAGTTTAGAAAAATGTTTAACCAAATTGTCGTGATCATCCAGCTCAATTTTTTCATTTAGTTCGTAATTAGTTTTTCAAGCTCAATGACACGATCATGGGAGACTTTCAGGCAACAGATAGTTCATGAAATTGGGAAGCATTAATAGAACAATTTGTAGCGTTGAAAACATATCTTGAGCAACACATTCAAGAATAAGAGTCTCATTTAATGTATGCAAGTTCTTCCTCTCAATCTCATTATATTTTAGTGCACGCTCATAGTTACTAACTTCAACAATCATTGCATCAAATTCCTTTTCCATTCCCTTAATATCAAGATTCATCCCTTTTAAGACTCTCAAAGTGATCTTTAGAAGTTTAAAGAAAGGCATGACCTCGCTTAAATAGCATTCTTTTGTTTGTTCAAAACCCTTTCCCTTCGGCTATCCCAGCTGGTGTGATCCTTTTCACAAGTTTTCTCAAAATCAACAAATAGTTGAAAATAACATATTGACCGATTAAGATCTTGCTTTTAGTAGCAATAGTTCTAGGAACTAGATGCATTGGTGTATTAGGAGGATACACAACGCTTCTAGGCATTTTCCAAAGGGAGGGTTTGTTTCAACAATATTTTCATTTTTCGCTTATCTAAATCCATTTTCCAAAAACTTGTTCGGAGTCAACAATGTCCGAGGCTTAAACTTGTTCAAGGAAACCAGTTTTCCTTCTTGTAATCATGGGGTGTGATCTTTATTTTCTTCTCTTTACATTTAGGATCATCTAATTTCTTGTTCATCTTTTCCTAGTGACTTCATCCGATTTCTTATCTTCCTCGCACTCAACGCAACTAGGTTTCGCCTAGGTTTAAGGATTTCATTGCCATCATAAAGAACCTTATGAGCATTTCTAGCCTTTTAATGACCTCGGATTTGGTTCCTCAATAAGGGAATGCTGTGCTTATCGCTAAGACTCTATGCTTAGTGATCATGTGAGCAATCAATGGTGTTCCTTGTATGTACAACTTGTTTTCAAGTTTGTTTTTCAAAGTTTTCGATTAGAAAATCTTTCAAGAGTTTTGATTCCTTTGCATTAAATTCTTGCTTAAGCATTTTCACATTTTCTTGAAGTTCTTGTTTTGTTTAGCGCTTTAGAAAGCTTTTCTTGCAAGGAATTTAACTCTTGTTTTAATACTTCTTCTCTAAAATTACTTTTTCTAATGATTGTACGCACTTGGTCATCCATTTCCCGCTCACGAGTGGTCAACTCAAATTTTGCACGTTGTTCATAAATAGCAACACGCTCTTTATAGGCATTTAGTTCGTAAACAACAGAATCATCGAGGCACATGCAGTGAATTCATCAAAACATAATCATTATTGATTACGAAGATGCATCACTTGGTACAACTTCACTTTCACTTTGTTTCACATATTGATCATATGGGACAACATTGATACTATCCATATTTTCAATATTTGATTCAAAAGTTTCATTGATTGTACTTTGTCATGCATCTTTGCACATCAAGATCATCGTATAATTTTAATACCTCCGAGATGAGTTTGTCTTTGGATGGGCCACTTGTGGTGAAGAAGAGACCTTGGGAGAAACCATTGGAGAAATGCTAGCCATAAAATTGTGTGTGCAGTGAGGTCCATCATCCACATCGAGTCGATGCATCACAATCACGACTTGAAAGGCATTCGATGATTGTGACATATCTCCGAATAGGTCGCTCATCCACATCTCGCATCATAGGTCTTGGCATTGCCCTCAAGAAGAAACAACAATTCCTCTTCATCCAAAGCAAAGACCATTATCCCGAGCTTGTACAAGTAGCATCTTATCTCTCAAGTAATCAAGATTCGTGGACGTTTTGGAGATGTGCGCCTTGCAATGTGTCCTCACCTCCACAATTATAACATTTGATCGGCTTAGCTTGACCTTGATTACCATTCCTTCATCGATTCGATTACCAACATAACCTCTACCACCCACCTCTTCCCCGATCATATTGTCTTTCCCGAATCGGTTGCACCACGATCTTCCCATCTTTAACAAGAGCTTGATTGTGTGGGTTAGATGTTGTTCGAGGTTGTTGTTGGTTTGTGGGAGAGAATTCATGTTTTGACTAATCGTAAGAGCTAGTTGATTAATGATGTTACCCACGTGTGCATCAAAGATCGCCTTGTTTGAACATAGGATCGTGAATGAGTTTGTGATTACCATTACCCATGGGTATGACTTGTGAGGCTTTGGTTGTGATTCCGATGTTTGAGTAGAAGGCGCTTGAGTCATTAGATGAGCTTGTCTCTCCTCGGTTGGTTTTGAACCGATTAAGAATCATTTTTTCAAACATAGCATGTCTCTCATTTCAAGGAGGAAGGCATAGAGTTGCTCATAGTTTGTATTCTTCAATCCTTTAGTGAGCTTCACAGAGGTGACAAACTTGTGCCATTCGGGATTCATGTTGTTCACAAATTTTGAGTTCAAATGAATGTTAGGCATAGTCATTCGATGTTCCTCATATCATTCACCACTTATGAAATCTCACATAGTACTCATAGACACTCTCATCGGTTTCATCTTGAAGTGCTCAAATTCATCATACAGTTGTGATTCTCGGTCTTCAACAGTTAGCTCGTAACTAGAGAGAAGCATCTTGACATTATCCCATACGCTTTAGCTTGGTGTTGTGATTGATAAGCTTGTAGATGTCTTTAGGTAGACCTTGTAGTATAATGTTGGAAGCCCGGATATCGCATCGAATCTCTTTTCTCCTTATCATCAAGCTCATCATACATCTTTGGTCCGTCCATTCCGTAAATCGAGTTCCATCTTCAGAAGATCAAGTACATCTCTAGTAGTCTCAACCCGATAAGGTCCTTCATTGATTGATTTGAGAATGTTAACCCCATTTTCTTTACCAAGATAGTACAATCTAATTCGCTGAGCCCAAGAGTCATAGTCGCCTCACAATCATGGGTGGATTTAGTATCTAAGCCAGCAGCTTGAACATCCTCGCAACAAGTGGATATGATAGTAGGAACGTTGGTAGACATGTTAACAGATTATACGGGATTTTATAACTCTATGATTAAACCGAAATATATTCTTTCACGGGATTTTACTAAATCAAAAGAAAACCGTAAAAATCACCCAAGTCGCTAGAAGATAATGCACCAAGTCGCTAACACCTAATTCGCTATACCACCAAGTCGCTAAAGTCCCAAGTCGCTAAATAGTAACTCGCTAAGCCTCAAGTCGCTAGCAAAATTTTGGCAAAGAATTGCTAAGATTCAACTCGCTAAAGAATCAAGTCGCTAAATAGCAACTCGCTACTCACCAAGTCGCTAACACCAAGTCGCTACCCGTAGTGGAGAGTCCACTACTTGTACTGTAAGTCGCTAAGCCTAAGTCGCTAGCTCCAAAAATGCAACTCGCTACAAAAATGTAAATCAAGTCGTTACAAGGAAAATAATCCGTAGGTCAATTCGCTAGCAAGAAAACTTCACAAACATCACTTTTCAATCCAAAAACAGCCCAACCAAGATGATTCAAGCTTACCAAATGAAAACCTAAACACTTGTGATGATTCTAAACGTAAAAGTACTAACAAAATCCAAGCTTTAACACAAGAAATCAACCAAATGATGCACAAACCACTAAACTTTTTCAAACTCAAAACCACCTAAAACCACTAGAAATCCAAAGATGTGCAAGATATGATCTAACCATGGCTCTTGATACCAATTGTAGGATATTAGTTTTCACATACACATCAAACCATAACAAATAGGTGGTGTATAAGTGAAATTCTAGAGAGAAAGTTAGAGGTTTAGGGAACTTTAGTGAGAAAAAGAAAATTTATTATGAGCTCCAACTCTACCTTGGGAGGTAGAGAGTATTTATAGTCTTACATAAACGCCACACAACGGGTCAGAGGGAGGTAAAGACCGTCCGTCCTCCACGGTGTTACTTAACTAAATACTACTTAGCATGAAATAACTACGAACGAGCTTTCTAACGATTACATATACGGCTTAGGTTTCTATTTTCCCTTTTATTTATTAATGTTTAGTAATTAGGTGTTTAACCTAATTGCGATTACTAGATCCTTATCCGTTGCGTACTCGTAGAGGTTAATGGTTAACTTGGCTCTAAAATCCCAACAGTGGCATCTCTCGTTTTTTAAGATTATGGGTTACACGTTTCTTATTAGTAAACATGTTTAAAAGGCTGCATGAAACATAATTTAGTTATTCGTTTTATTTTGTTTTGACAACTATATGCAATACTTGTCAATTTTTAATAAATAATAACTAGTCACACACAAATTAAAATTATATTGATATTTAGAATTAATTTGTTAATTAGAATTAAATTTGTTAATTAGAATTACTTGTTAATTAGAATTGCCTATTAATTAGAATTAAAAGTTAATTAAAATTAATTAATTGTTAATTAGAATTATTATGATAATTAGAATTACATATTGGTTATTAAACACATAAAATTGCGTAATTACTTGTTAATTGAGATTGCCATGCTTTATGTGTTTTCCGGCCACAAGACTCACTCAATTGCTTTTTAAGTGATGTATGGGGCGATCTAGCTTTCGTAACTAGTGACGGTCTTATGGTTCTCCGTTTGGGGAAGACTCGCAAGAGAACTCGGAACAATATGTGGTTATATATTGATGTTTATGTTTATATGTTTCTGATTCCATTATGTGCATTATTGTTACTTGCTTTGACACCTAATTGTATGCAATATGGAATAATACATATCGTAACCATAACATTAATATGGGTCTTTATTTACATGCCTAAATATCATGCTCATTGTGACCTGCTATTTGATTCGTGGAAAATCGTTTTTGAAAATAAAGTGACCTAATATATGAAACATGTTTTCAAGAATTTAAAAACTAGACGCTATGGACACTTGGGATGTACGGCTCACCCACTAGAACAAACTTAAAAGGGGGTTCAAAGAGGTGCACACAGTCGCACCGAAAGGATGTGTAGGTTATTGCTTCATCGCCACACCGGTCCTCCGCCTCCGTATGCTCGATTGAGCTACCGTGAACCAAGATGATCACTACAATGTCATTACCAAAAGTTTTTAAACCTAGTGTTACAAAGTTGTTTTGCATGCTTCTTTGTACACGACTTTTACCACATTTATATGTGCATACCTATTTGTTAATTTTAAGTTTATTCCATCCAACTATGAACACGTGCATTTGGATTGACTTCTTTGGTCAGACCTAAGGGCCTTTCCAACCCATGGTAATTATTTCGCTTTGGTAAGACCTCTAGTTATTTTTACACGTTCATACTTGGTCGACTTATTTCGAGTTGGCTTGGTCAGACCTTGAACCCGAGGCATAAGATGAGAACTAAACATGCTCATGACATTATTACTTGTTTACTAATGTCTTGATCAGGTTCATAAATCTAAGAGTTGCATTATGCAATTAACGCCGCCGCTACCTCTTGTCCTACTTTTTACGCCCGGTCGACCTTTGGTAATTAAGTGGGAGTGCAAGATGGATCTTAGTCTTAATTAGTAATTAATTGGGTAGTTAATTCTTTTAAGAATGTAATTATCAAAAATACTAGAACTGAACTTTTTATGTTCTGATTAATTGTGTTATTGCAACATAATTCATAAACAAAGTTGTTTTTCTTTAAAAGACAAACTTAGTCTCTTTTCCTAGTAAGAAGAGTGCGACTTATACCTATATTTTCTCCTTAGTTGACAAACTAAGATAGGATTACAAATTGATAAACTCATTCATGATCTTTCATTAACCTTTTGTGGTCTAGAGTTAACTGAAAGATAGAATATTTTGTGTAACTAGAAACATTGTGTTTAGAGCTACCAAAAATAAATAACATCCTGCACTTGTCACGATGTATGAGTTTAAACCGCAAAGAGTAAAGGAATTACTAGCATATTTGCTAGGTAATTTTCTTGGACTCTTATTATTCATAAAGTGCTAAATACCCTTGGGGCTATGTAGACAATAAAGGAGGAATTGCATGCTAAAAATTCAAGTTAATTGAATGAAAGAATGGCTACTCTATTGTCTACATAAGTAGAACTTCATATACTATGTTCAATACCTAAGTACATGCTACTCGTAGGCATTTGAAGAGAATATGAAAGTATATAAAACTGCTATATGCCTTCTGATAGAAATGTAACACTTACAATGTTGACAAATCCAGTGGGAGCAGTTGCATTTTATTACCGAAATATCATTCATGTAATGTTGTCAATTTCGGTGAGAGTTACTTAGATTTATTTTTCATTAGTCACCCATATCATTTCAAACTAGCTTTGAAATAATTCATTACTTTCGAATATGAACAACCATTGCTTAAAGGAAAATTGCATTTTATTTTATAAGATAACACGTTGCCTTCGTGCTGTCGTTTCCTGAAGCATTATCTATAGAATAATAATCCACAATTCCTTATTAAAGGTTATGGTTCTAAAACTACTTATGATATATATGACATTATCATATTGTTTGAACAATCAATCATGTGTTGTTTGTTTTCATAATATGATGTTGTACCTTACACAAGTGGGAGAAATCTCAAAGTGTGTGCAAGGAACAACAATATTATTGGTATCTCTTGACCGCAAGGTAAGAAAACTAATAAATCTACTAGGAATTAAACACGCTAGATGTTTAATGCCCTACTACATGTAAATAAGAATTCTACTAGGACTTAAACACGTGAGATGTTTATTGCCCTATTACATTCTAATAATGATTCTACTAGGACTTGAACACGCTAGTTGTTTGTTGCCCTACTACATTCAAATGTCATGATATAATTCAACATTTGACTACATGTTTTAGTCAACATAATTATGGTTATATGATAATGACCATAATTATGAAGTATAAAATTAACTTGAAATTACTATAGAAATCAAGAGTTTGCGTTCATGATTACTTCTGTTAGTATAATTATGCTTACATGTTAAGACATAATTATAAAGTCCTTGAATTAATCAATGACTTATAACATTAAGTATATATAGTAAAAATGTTATGTATTCTAGTTAACACATAAAAATAAGGCCTTTGAATTATTCAAAGACTTATAATGTATTATTGAAATGTTATGTTTTCTTGTTAACACATGAACATATTATCTTTGAACATTTTTGTCTTCTTGTGAACATGTGAACATAAGGTTCTTGTATTGTTAAATGAATATACATTATTGCATGCCATTGGTTCGTAAATACTTTATAAGCAATTTGGCTCGACCCAATTGACAAGTATTTGGTCCAAAGAGAATTAAGTTATCTATAGAATTTTGATATAGTTTCACAATTCTAATAACTCATAGGATACCACTTTATTATGGTATGTCTAATGTGTTGAATCAAACCTTATTCATATTGTTTGGTTCATGATAGCTTTAATTGCTCTACCTCCAAAACATATCAAGGTTAGAAATTGCGTGTGTCATGAATACACTCAATAGAGTTCAAAGCTAGAAGGTATTCAAGACAACCTATAACTGAAAACCCTAATTCATTAGAGATTTGAGGTTTTACCACTCAAACCAATTGAATCATAAACCCTTTTTGGATTTTTGATTATTCTACACTTCCTAAATTGAAGATTGTAGTTTTGGTGTTCTTCCTAGCTTGACGAAACACAAAACTGTTGTTAGAACTTTTGGTTAAAGAGTGATACTAAATTAGAGTTTTTCTATAAACCCTAATTTGAGTTGTTGGAAGGAATTCCATTATGTCTTGATTTAAGTTCTGAATTTGTTAAAATCTTATGAAGTATTTTATTAACAAATCTAGAGATGAGAACTTAAAATGTATTTTGTGGTTCTCAATAAAGAACAATTTATTGTTGCTTTAATACTTAGTATTTAGATAATTGTCTCTACTTACAAAAGTAAGTGGGAGCATACACAAATCTCAAAGTTATTTGAGAACAAAATACTTAACCTTCTAAAATCCAATTATTAATGTCATACTAAGGTTAAACATGTAAATGTTGACCGAAGTATAATGATTACTCTCATTCATAAATCCGCAAGGATGCCTCATTACTTGAGTGATATTTTTAATATCAATGCTGAGGGATATAAGTTAGGAGATTATTGTAAATCAGCTAACTATCAAAATATATTATCACATCTTGAATCTGATAAATATTTTAGAACTATGAATGACAAGATGCAGTCCTTAAAAGGTAAATCGAGTTTTGAGTTTAATTGTTATTTCTCCTAACAATTAACCTATGAGGTTGGAATGAGTTTCTTTTGAAGAAAGACTCACAAGGACCAAATTGTATACATATTAATGCATGATATTTTATAAGAAGTTTTTAATCATACTTAAGTAATTGACTGTGATTAGATTTGCTTATATATATGTGCATTAATAAAGATATTGAATTGTCATACATGTTCCTTGTATGTAGAATATGGCAATTAGATTTTATAACTCTTCCTTTATGATTACCTTTTGCGAGGACGGTGTGTAATCAAAAGGGTTATATTATCTTTATATAGTATACAAGATTTATGCAGTCCAAGTTTTGGATTGAATCATGCATTTAGGAGCTGAGATCTTGAATTTAATTACAATATGATTGTGATTGAATTAAGATAACGCTTGAGTATATCTGACATTAAGTGGGAGCAATGTGTTTTTTCCTCAAAATTTATATGATGAAGATATCATTCTAATTAAGCTATATATTAATCCTTAAGATTGGAATGAAACTTCACTTGAAATTTAGGGAATAAAACAAACAACCTTGAAACAGATGTTTCTCTAGAATAAACAAATGCGAAAAATTAAGTCTGACACAAATGCAATATATCATTCAAGCAAGTATTTAATGATATGTTTCACTTGGAATAATTTATTACATCGATGGAAATCTTATGTTGTTTTTAACTAAGGATTTATCATGTATATATTATATTGTGTATAAGACTAGTTGTTGCTTTTGTACAAGAACAAGATGAGCTGACAATAACAATATCTAATTGAATTTTTAGATTATTGTTATTATAGATGTTTACAAATTATAAAGCATAGTGTTGTATTAGTACAAATGATGCTGAAGGATTATTAATACTAGTTGTAGTAGGATTTCTTTTATGATAAATCTGCTAACTAGCTGTGCTCAACATAGAGCATTATTGCATTACACATTAAGGAATGAGAATATTTTACACTTTAGAAGCTCAGAAGATGATCACAAGATGTCGTTGACTTCTAATACTTCATGCAAGTAGATGACATCTCCATACTATAACTCTTGCCATAGTATGAGCATATGAGATAAGACACTCATCTTATATTTCAAATCCTCACTATAAGTGATATTTTGAAATAAGTATTCGAAAGTTTACTCGTGATAACTATTTAGTTTTTCTTGTAAAGAAAGGTTGAGAATGTTGGAAACATTAGGCTTCAACTTACTAAATGAGTTTCATGCATATCTGTTTTAGTATTTGGATAATTGGGATTGAAAGACAATTTTTACTTTATGATGAATAAAGATACTTGATATTTGTTATTCATTCATATAATAATTGTTATCATATATTTGCATGTTTAATCCTTGAATGATTTATTGTTCTAAATATGTCCATTGTTGGTTAATAATATGGGAATATTGTTAGGTAAGGCAAATGTGAGTGTTGGCTATATTCTAGCAAGAATGTGGATTGTTCCCGCCAAACTCATATGTATTCACTAGAGATGCATATTGGATTCCCCAACTTTTAAACATTTACTTTTGGATCCTTGTCATAAGTAAAATATTGAAAATGGTTTGTTATCTTCGTCCTTAGACTTGAGATGCAAGCAAGTTCTCATATGTGTGGATATCATTTTTGTAAGTCAAAACGCTATCTCGAATAAGGTAGTTATAAAGGCTATATTTGGAGTGATGTGAAAAGATCCACAACACTTGTAGTCAATAAAGGATTTGTTACTCCACTTGATATGTGCATAAAGATACCATGGCGCTCTCCGCATTTAATCAAGATTGTCCGCCGCACCCAAAGGGTAATGAAAGATGATTATTGATTACATTTGGTATATCTGAATTAAAATCTATAACGAGATTCTAAATGGTTAAACTATATGGAATGATTTGAGATCCATAATCCATGGTTTAACGGTATCTATAACACATGATGATTAAAGCAAGACATTGAATGACCATGCTACTAAGAAACTTTTACGAAACTATTCTCTCAGACACTTTTAGTGAAAAAGCGAGTGAGAGGGTTTGCTAGGCGTTTTCGTCATTAGTTTTGTGTGCTATTAGACACACCAACTCCCAAGTGGGAGCTGTTGGTTTGTGGGAGTTGTAAACACACGTAAACGACTAAAGGTGTGTGAGCCTATGGGGGCACACACGATAAACACGAGTATACGTGTCGAACGTAATTTAAACTTGAATTATTTACCCGTATTATACATGTTTCTTGACCCGATCCACTAACTGATCCATGGGCTGTTCTTGGATAGCTAAATGAGTCGAATGTGACTGCCTTGGGCCTTGGGTTCACTGATCGGGCAAGAGGGCAGAAAAGTGAATGGGTTTGGTTGGGTTCTTGACTTGTCGATCAAGTCTAAGGTACACACCTCTCTCCCATCACATGTACGTATAATCTATCCCCTAAAACTACCCTAAACTATAGGTGGCAATCTAAGACCCAATGGTTAAATTTGGGTCTAGTTGGCTAAATTTTTTTAATAAGATGAGTCTAAATGGGTTTAGTTTATTTTAATAGATGGGTCTAGTTAGGTATAGTTTATTTTAATTAATTAATATTAATGGGTCTAGTTGGGTGTAATAATATACCCATGGGTCTAGTACAATATTTACATGGTTTAAGTTGATTGTTAAACAAAATTGTAAAATCACTCACGCCTAATTTTATCATTTTCGTCCGCTTTTAACGCTTTTACGCTTTGGTTCCGCTTTACACGCCGCTCGCTTTTACGTTTTGTCCGTTGCTCGCATTTCACGCCGCCTATTTTTCACGTTTCGCTCTTTTTACGATTTTGTCCGCTTACATGCTTTCGTCGCTTTTTACGTTTTGTCCGTTTTGACAATTTTACGTTTTGTCCGTTTGCGGAGTTTCGTCGGTTTTACGGTTTTGTCTGTTTTCAAGTTTTCGTCAGTTTTATCCGTTTTACCCGCCGCGACTGATTTTACGTTTTTATGTTTTTCGTTTTACACGCCGCTTTTATTACGTTTTGTCCGCTTTTACGTTTCGTGTTTTGTTTCGTTTTGGCTCGTTTTCACGCCGTCCGTTTTTACGCCGCAGTTTTTCTTGTTTCGTCCGCTTTTACACGCCATCCGCTTTAATGTTTTGTCCGTTACACGCTTCCGCTCATTTGTTTTACGTTGTTGTCCGTTTTACATGGTTTCATCAATTTTTTTACTTTTTCGCTCGTTTTAATATGTTTTGTCGGTTTTTACGATTCCTCCTTACACGTTGTCTATTTTTACGCCAAGACGAAAACGTAAAAATGGACAAAACGTAAAACAAAAAACGTAAAACGGTCGAAAAGTTAAAAATCAAGAAACGCAAAATGCATAAAAACGTAAAATAACTAACGAAAACGTAAATAAATGGACAGAAACGTGTAAAAACGGATGAAAACGTAAATAAATGGACGGAAACGTGTAAAAACGGATTTTACACGTTTCCGTCCATTTGTTTTACGTTGTTGTCCGTTTTTACATGGTTTCATCCATTTTTAAGTTTTCGTCCGCTTTAATATGTTTTCGCACGGTTTTTACGTATTCCTCCTTTACACGTTGTTTATTTTTACGTTTCAAGACGAAAACGTAAAAACGGACAAAACGTAAAACAAAAAACGTAAAACGGTCAAAAAGTAAAAAATAGTCAAGAAAACGTGAAAACGCAAAAATGCATAAGAACGTTAAAAGCGGACTAAACGTAAAACGGACAAAAACTAACGAAACGTAAATAAATGGACGGAACGGACAAAACGTAAAATAACTAACGAAACGTAAAACGGATAAAACATAAAACAAACGGACGAAACGTAAAAAAATGTTAAAACGGACGAAACGTAAAACGGACAAAATGTAAAAGCGGACAAAACGTGAAAAAGGGCAAAACGTAAAAACGGACGAAACGTAGAAACGGGCAAAACGTAACAAAACAGACGAAGCGTAAAAAGGACAAAACGTAAAAAGGGACGAAACGTAAAACGGACAAAACGTAAAAACGGACGAAATGTGTAAAACCGACGAAAACGTAAAAACGGACGAAACGTAAAACGAACGAAAACGTAAAACCGGAAGAAAACGAAAAAGCGGACGAAACGTGAAAATCGGGCAAAACGTAACAAGACGACGAAACGCAAAACGGACAAAATGTAAAAACGGACGAAAACGTAAAATGGACAAAACGTAAAAAAGCAAAACGTAAAACCGACGAAAACGAAAACCCGACGAAAACGTAAAAAGCGGACGAAAACGTGAAAAACAATAAAACGTAAAAACGGACGAAACGTGTGAAACGGGCAAAACGTAACAAAACAGATTTAAAATGTAAAAGCAGACAAAATGTAAAAAATAGACGAAACTTAAAAAACTCGACGAAAACGCAAAACGTTAAAATGGACGAAATAAAAAAAACAGACGAAAACGTAAAACGGACAAAAACGTGAATGTTTAACGAAAACGTGAAAAAGCAGGCGAAACGTAAAAATGGATGAAAACGATAAAACCGACGAAAACGTAAAAATAGATATTGAATACTTTTGTCTTTGTTTACTAATTAATTATTATGTTCCATGATGAAACAAAAAACTAAGAAACCCAAAAACCCGACCACCCGACTGCACTCCATTTATACCCATACCCATCTAGACCCATCCTTCCAAGTGACCCATCTGCACCCATACCCATATAGACCCATACTCATCTAAGACCCAAGACCCAACCCAACCTAACCCAACCATTTTGCCACCTCTAACCTAAACTGATCTCAATTACCTGTAAATTCCCAGTGACTTATTCCCAAGTCATTTGGGGTTTGACTTGGTTTACTTGTCCCTAAGCTTGTTTTGATTCAAGAGTGTTGGGTGAATTGATCAATTGGTTATTTCTTGTTGGGTCATGTTTCTCGAACAGCAGCAAGAAGATGGGTTTGTTTTCTGCTTCTGGTCACGGCTTGCTTCTCTGACAGAACATAATGGTGGATATCGGATAACACTTATCCAATATCGGGTAAAGGTAGATAACAGCTTGTTGGCTGTTTTGTTTCTTGGACAGAACCTCCTCGGGCAGAAAAAGGAAGTTTGATCTTTTGGTGGTTTTCTGGTTCGTGGGTTATTCAAGTATTTATGTCAAGTGTTGATTGGTTTAATTACGTTCTCGACTAGCTTTCTATATCGAACGTATACGGTTATCGGGTTTGTGTGTGATACTCATAGAGATATCTAATTTAGATATTCGGGTTTCGTTTGGTTTTCTTGTTCGTATACTTGAGTTTAATAAGCCACGCAAGGTTAGGTTTCTATTTTCCTTTTTATTTATTAATGTTTATTAATTACGTGTTTAACCTAATTGCGATTACTAGATCCTTATCCGTTGCGTACTCGTAGAGGTTAATGGTTAACTTAGCTCTAAAATCCAACACTTTTTATAGCAAATATATTATAGACGTGATAAGAATCCACTCCCAAGATTAAAGGAGATAATGGGAGGTTATTGGCTCAATTTGAAACCAATTCAACCGCTAGCCATATTACCAGGTCAAACACAACTTTAATATATACAAGTGTTACTCTAACTTGTACCGATAGCTTTGTTATAAATACAATCAGTTGCAGCTTCAAGTGTTTGTATTTTGTGTTTCATAAGTGGCCAAACTTGCCAACATTAGTTTAAGTCCCAACAGAGATGGTGGTGAGTGTGGTGGTGTAAGGATAAGAGTTTGTGAGGAATGCTGAAGTGTTTCTTACCTCATACTTTTACCAAGGCTGTACACTATCCAAATTTAGCTTATCCTTTCAATAACAATCTAGCTAGAGTGATGTTTCTAGCTAACTAATTACTAGACCTATACGAGATCCACATGCAAGTAAGTAAGGATTATGAGTTGTTAATCTTTTTGTTTTCTTGAGCAGGTATTGTCCATTGTTTCAATTTCTTTGCTTGCTGTCCAGAGGCTTACAGACATTACTCCATCTTTTTCTCTTGGAGTTTTGCAGGTATGTTTTTATTTTTATTACAGTAAGCTTATAAAATAATCAGTTCGTTAATTCTTTTCGTACTTCAAATTTTAGTTCATTGCCTTACTTGAAATTTTAGGCTGTCATTGGTGGTTGTTTGGCGAATTTGTTTGTTGTGGGAATCAATCAACTCTCAGATATCGAGATCGACAAGGTTAACAAGCCACACTTGCCATTGCCATCAGGCGAACTTTCAGTTAAAAGTGGAGTTCTAATCACCACTTTGTATGCGCTCTTGGTATGACACGTTATCAGCTACACAAGTAAGTTGTAAGAAATGAAATGAAAAATTATGGACACAATACTAATTATCAGTGTTTTAATGAGAATAGGGTTTTTTCTGGGATGGAGTGTTAATTCTTGGCCGTTAAAGCTGAGTTTTATCATATGGTTTGGTGTTGGAGCTGCGTATTCTGTTAACGTGAGTCTTTATTTTCTGTAATACAGCTCACTCATGTCTTTAAAGCACAATTCTAATGCTTGGTTTTGTAGTTACCATTACTACGATGGAAAAGGTTTCCTGTACTTTTTACGCTATGCGCTTGTTCATTTCAGGGGGTGATCCTTCCTATGTTGTTCCACCTTCATGCTCAGGTTCATTACATACACAAATTCTTGAAAAATGAAAAATCGATGGTTCAAATATTGTGTTTGATCCAAAACAGATAAGCCGTTTTAGCTAAGATGAACGTAATGTTACAGATGCATATACATGGAAGACCACTCTTTCTTTCAAAGCATGCCATTTTTGTGTTTGGAATCATGAGCGTCTACGCCACAGTGTTGGTAGTTTTAAAGGTACACGACATGATGTTGAAAGCGATATATTTTTTCGGAAACTTATATTGTACTCATGTGTTATTTGTGTTTTAGGACATCCCTGATGTCGAGGGAGATAAGATTAACGGAATTAACTCATTTGCATCGAGATTTGGGCCAAAACGGGTTAGCTGTGTCAATTAAGTCGAAATTAATCTTGAATATTCAGTTAAAAGTTAGCAATAATAAGTTGAATTTCTTGCAGGTATTCTGGATTTGTGTTTGGCTTCTTGAAATGGTATACGCTGTGGCTATATTAACAGGAATATCATCTGCTCGGTTTTGGATCAGACTGATAATGGTAATCAACATATTATTAATTAATTTACCTATGAGATTAAGTCTTTGCCTTAAGCTGTATCATATGTGTTTCATTTAGCTTCCAGATAAGTTTTCAAATGCATTAATATATTCAGCTTCTTTAAGGAGAATATTCAAACTCAAATCAACGCTTTTCGATATACAAAACATTTTCAATCCTCACTAATAACGGAAATAAAATGGGACTTCCGGATCTAACAAACTTTTTTATCTGGCTTTACCCGATGTAGTTCAAAAGGTCCAAATCTATCGTGCCAAAAAATTGATTCAGACAAAGCTCTTCACTTTATATAGAGCACACATATGAGTGAGTATATTAGAATGTCATCAATAGACTCGATACTATTAGAATTGATTTGCTTGTCTATTAATTCAAACACACCATTACAATATATAATTCCTAATAGATGGTTCTAGATACAAAACATTAAACGGGCTAGGCCTATCACTAATATCAAAGCCCAAAGGCTTCCATAATAATACACTCGTCTAACATTCCCCCGCAGTTTGAGCGGGAGAGGGGCGAACACTCAAACTGGTACGAAACTCCTCAAATAGCGAAGACGGTAAACCCTTGGTGAAAATGTCAGCATACTGGTAACGTGATGGCACATGAAGAACACGAACGTGACCACGAGCAACCATATCACGAACAAAATGAATATCGATCTCAATGTGTTTGGTCCGCTGGTGTTGAACTGGATTAGCGGTCAAATAAATAGCGCTGACATTGTCACAATAAACAATGGTGGCAGAAAATAATGGTGTATGAAGCTCACGAAGAAGATTACGAAGCCATGCAGCAGCCTCAGCACTCGATCTTGAGAGAGTATGTTGCCGTTTAGAAGACCACGATAGAAGATTATCACCCAAGAAAACACAATAACCAGAAGTAGAACGTCTAGTAGTAGGGCAGCCAGCCCAATCAGCATCAGAATAAGCAACCAGAGAACCAGTAGAAGAGGCATAAAGTTGGAGCCCAAAGTCCAACGTACCACGAACATAACGAAGAACTCGCTTGAGAGCTGAAAAGTGAGGTTCTCGAGGATCATGCATATGAAGGCACACCTGTTGTACTGCATAAGATATATCTGGACGAGTAAATGTCAAGTATTGCAAACCACCTGCAAGACTACGATATAAGGTAGGATCATAAACAGGATCCCCGTCAGAACCAAGCTTAGATTCCGTGTCAACTGTAGTCCGCGTTGGATTATATGTAGCCATATGTGCCCGTTTCAAAAGCTCCAAAGCATATTTCTTCTGAGAGAAGAACATGCCTTTAGAGTCACGGGTAACAGAAATCCCCAAAAAATAATTAAGGGCCCCCAAATCAGTCATATCAAACTCCTTATGTAGAGATGAGATAATAAGATAAAGTAAATCTGTAGAGGAAGCCGTTAATACAATATCATCAACATAGATCAACAAATATGCAACCTCAGTACCACGCCTATATATGAACAAAGACGAGTCACATCGACTTGATGAGAAACCAACCCTTAGGGCATAATTTGCGAACCGTTGAAACCAAGCACGAGGTGCCTGTTTCAATCCATATAACGACCTCTGCAATCGACAAACATGATGTGGAAAACGAACATCCACAAACCCTGGTGGCTTATACATATAAACAGTCTCTGAAAGATCACCGTTAAGAAAGGCATTCTTACATCAAGTTGGTGAACAGGCCAATTCCGAGACAATGCAAGACTCAGAACAGTACGAATAGTAGCCGGTTTAACAACCGGACTAAAAGTATCACCACAATCAACACCAAGTTGTTGAGTACTACCTAGCCACAAGACGAGCCTTGTACCTGCTCAAAGAACCGTCGGCATGATATTTGTGCCGAAACAACCACATAAACCGAACCACATTAACATTAGGTGGTTTCGGAACAAGAATCCAAGTACCGTTTTTAATTAATGCATTATATTCACCATGCATAGCATCTCGCCAATTAGGATCAGATAAGGCAACAGAAGGAGACTTAGGAAGAGGAGAAATATGAGAGACATGACCATGAAAACGGGGATTGGGCTTAACCGTGCCAACTTGGGCACGTGTGACCATATGATGAGTTCGGGTGGGGGGCAATGTAAGGAGACTTAGGAAGAGGAGAAATATGAGAGACATGACCATGAAAACGGGATTGGGCTTAACTGCGCTAACTTGGGCACGTGTGACCATATGATGAGTTCGAAGTGGGGGTTAGGGGCGAGTATGTTGGGTCGTAGGAGGGGTTGGGTTAGGAGATTGGGCCATAGTATTTTGGGTCGAGGCGTTGTGGTTGGCGAAGCAGAGGTGTCACGAGGGTTTATGGGGCCGAGGGTGTTGTGCTCATTTGGAGGTTGTTGAAAGGGACGAGGTTATAAATAACATGAGGGGTAATAGGAGATGGTGCAGTGTCAAGAAACGTGTATGATGGTGGGTTAGATGATGTTATAGAACCATACGAAAATTGAAGTTCATCAAATGTTATATGACGAGAAAGAATGATTTTATTGGTGGAGAGGTCAAGGCACCGATACCCACGATGATAAGCGGGATATCCCAAAAATATGCAAGGAGTAGCGCGAGGTGCTAGTTTGTGAGGTGAATCGAGATGTGGGTAACAAAGACAACCGAAAGTACGTAAACGTGAGTAGTCGGGTTGTTTGTTAAATAATTTTGTGCAAGGTATTTCATTTTGAATGGCGGATGAGGGAAGTAGATTAAGTAAGTAGGCGGCCATATGTAATGCCTCGACCCAAAAGGTTGGTGGAAGGTGAGCGTGGAAAAGAAGGGTGCGGATGACATTATTAATGGTACGTATCATCCGTTCTGATTTTCCATTTTGTTGAGAGGTCTTTGGGCAAGAGAACCGAATTGAATGACATTTTTAGCAAACAAATCAAAAAGGTTGGTGTTATCAAACTCACCACCATGGTCACACTGAAAAGCGGCAATATCACATTTAAATTGATTATTAACATAAGAACGAAAGTGTAAGAACTTTTGAAAAACTTTTGATTTAGTACGTAAAGGATAAATCCACAAATAATGAGAATAATGATCAAGAAATAACACATAATATTTAAAACCACTAGAACTAACAATAGGAGAAGTCCAAATATCTGAGTGAACGATCTCAAAAGAACGAGTAACAATAGAATTCGAACTAGAAAATGGAAGTCTCACATGTTTGCTGTCGACGTGCATGACAAACATGCGGAGACTCTCTTTATTATCTGAAATAAACCGACGAAACAAGAGAACGTAACACTTCTTCACCGAGATGTCCGAGGCGTTGGTGCCACGTGGACCGATGTGAGAAAGTAAAGCATGAGGTATAGGAGAAGGTCGGGTAATCGGATAGAGGTCTCCGAACTATCACATCTAAGGAGGATATGACGTCAAGAAATCTTTACCGAGAAACCAAAGGCATCAAATTCGACAAAGACAATTATTATCTCTAGTAAACCGACGAATGACTATAAGATTTTTGATGATATTAGGGTAACAAGAACATTATGTAAGTATAAAGGACGATTAAGAGTAGGTAAGATGCTATGACCGGTATTGGTAACAGGTATAGATTTACCATCACCAACAAAAACAGATGGATATAAACATTTATTATAAACGGTATTTAAATTACTTGTATGTGAATTGAGATGAGATGATGCACCTGTACCCATATTCCATGTCGGATCCTGAATAGTCATTGTACTAAAAGCACGTGGAAGCCTAGACGGAGCAGCACCTAAAATACCCGCACGTATATTTAACATCCCATTTACCATATTGCTAAATCAAAGAAACAATAATAATATCAATAAATGATTTTTTTTTCGTCCGTCAGATACAAACCTCAAACAAGGGACCCAAAAATGTTGCAATTTTTTTTTTTTTTTTTTTTTTTTTTTCACGTGTACAAACCAATCAACACCAAGGAATGATAGATGATGTAAGAATATGGATATTTTCTTCTTTGTATTTCTATCGTGGCCTTTTTTCTTTTCTTTTTCAAAGACTGATCGGATATAGATGAAGAAGGGAAGGGATAGAGGGAAAAATTAAGAGAGGATCAATTTTGCTAAACCATATTAGAATTGATTTGCTTGTCTATTAATTCAAACACACCATTACAATATATAATTCCTAATAGATGGTTCTAGATACAAAACATTAAACGGGCTAAGTCTATCACTAATATCAAAGCCCAAAGGCTTCCATAATAATACACTCGTCTAACAGATACAAGCCCAAGAAAACCTTACATCATCTAATTCTGTTGAATAGGTAACTAGCCATAGCATCATTGGTTTTATACTTTGGAGAAATGCAAACTCGGTGGATCTCAATAGCAATGAGGCCATTGAATCATTCTACTTGTTTATTTGGAAGGTAATTACTTTGTACACTTTGGAATTTATCATTAAATAAAGAATAAGAAACTTGACATATAATTTAGTATGAACAACTAAATTTAGAACACTGATGACATTGTTTCCATTTTGCAGTTGTACTATGCCGAGTATATGTTGGTACCATTTTTTAGATTTTAAGCATGAGGAAGCTACAAGCTAGCGACGTGCACTTTCATTTTTCTGTTTTACTTTTGTATGATGTTTTTACTAAAAAGTTTCTATGCCAAACACGATAACAGTTTTTGTTCACCACCCTGTGATCTTTGGGGCAAAGTTCTTTTCTAGATAACGTGCTCATATCTCCCTTTGTGTGTACATCCATCATTTTACTCGTAACATCCTTTTTGTGTCGATATTCTTTAACCATTTTGGCAACTTCTCTAACTTGACAACCCACTCCCCTTGCTATTCGCATGATTCTTGTTTCCTTCATGTGTTTTAGATTATCCAACTCTGCAACATTAAAACGGGTGGATTTAGTTAAAGTTGTAAGAGTTTACACATTCACTTGTGAATGGGTCACTCAAGTAAAATTTAATAGAAAATATATAGCTAAAAAGGAACGGGTTAAATGTTAGTTTGTGGATATATTTATGTATGGCCAGATTCGAACATGAGACTATGGGATTGCACGCATTGCGTATGAGATTTAGTATTTAATAATTAAAAATAAATGTTATGTTTTAATTATTATTTCACAATAAGCGTCTAATGAGCGTTAAATACTTAACGATCGTTAAAATGTCAAAGGGATACGAATGAAAGGAAAGTGACTAACGGTCGTTAAAATGTCAAAAAATTTATCCAGACAAAGCTTTTCACTTTATATAGAGCACACATATGAGTGAGTATATTAGAGCACTTGCAACCATAACTTGAGTTATGGTTTAACATCGTGCCACGTCTGCGTTATATCAGCTTTAACATTTCACCTTAACTCATAAAAAAACACCCGCAATCATAACATTCACAAGTTAAACCTTAACTCACCAACAATTTACAAAAACAACCCCTCATTTAGGGGCAAAAATGAAAAAATAAAAGAAATAACGGGCGTCGGACCCGTACCATTGCCCAAATAACGCCGGTTTAACGCCACACACGCAACGGCTAACGCCGGTTAACAGCAAATAACGCTGGAATAACGCCGGTCCGGCGTTAACCGTTGCAAGTGCTCTTAGAATGTCGATCAATAGACTCGATACAAGCCCAAGAAAACCTTACATTATCTAATTGTGTTGAATAGGTAACTAGCCATAGCATCCTTGGTATTATTCTTTGGAGAAATGCAAACTCGGGGAATCTCAATAGCAACGAGGCCATTGAATCATTCTACTTGTTTATTTGGAAGGTAATTACTTTGTACACTTTGGAATTTATCATTAAATAAATTAAAGAATATGAAACTCCACATATAATTTAGTAAGAACAACTAAATTATTTTGCTTACTCACAAATTATGCTTATTAAGTGAAAAATCTTCACCATTCATCTATTTTAATCTAATGGTGAAGATTAACCTAAGTCAATGTTTGTTGTTGTTATTTTTCCTTTTCTTTTTGTGTTTCTTTTTATTCACATATTTTTTGTCTTTTTAATCCACGCTTTTTTTTTTTTTTTTTTTTTTAATTCGTGTTTTCTTCGCTTTCATACGTTTTTTGTCGCTTTCATCCGCTTTCATGTTTGTTCGCTTGCATACGCTTTTGTCGGGCTCACCGCTTCGTTTGGTTCATTTTCACGCCGCCCATTTCACACGCTTCGACAACCTATCACAAGTGATATTATGTGATATTCAGAATATCACTTTGTGATTTTCTGAATATCACTTGTGATTTTCTGAATATCACTTGTGATAATCTGAATATCACTTGTGATTTTATGTTACAAAACATTAGTTGAAAATCACTTGTGATATTCAGAAAATCACTTAGGATATTCAGAATATCACAAGTGATATTCATAATATCAATATCACAAGTGATATTCAGAATATCACATAATATCACTTGTGATCATCCGAATATCACAGAATATCACTTGTGATATTTAGAATATCATTTGTCATATTCAAAATATCACAGAATATCACTTGTGATATACTGAAACGTATGAAAACGTCTGAAAAACGGCAAAAAAACATTTAAAAACGGACGAAAACGTATGAAAGCGTAAAAACACGTCTGAAACGGAAAAAAAAGTATGAAAACAGGCGAAAATGTATGAATAATGGACGAAAACGTATGAAAACGGACGAAAAAAGATGAAAACGTATGAAAACGAACGAAAGCGTATGAAAACAGACGAAAACATATGAAAGCGAAGTAAAAAAATATGAATTAAAACAACGTGAATAACGTGAATTTAAAAAAAACGTGAATTGAAAAAAAGAAGACAAAAAAAATATATAAATAAAAAAGAAAGACAAAAAGACAAGAAAAAAAACATTGACTTAGGTTTATGGGTTTATAGACAGATAGGTTACCCAACTTTCCAACTTTATTCGCCTAAGTTACCAAACTTTTTTTTTGTGCAAACAGGGTATTGGACTACACGGAGTTGACATTCGAGTTATCGAATTTGTAAATGAGACATTTAGGTTACTTAACTTACCTAACAAAATGCATTGGGTTACTTAACTTACCTAAAAATGCATTTGGGTTACTTTGATTACAATCGAAAATGGAGGTTGAATGCTTAACTAAAGTTCAGTAACCTAAGTGAACAAAATGAAAGTTTGGTAACTTAGGCGAACAAAGTGGGAAAGTTGGGTAACCTGTCTGATATAAAACCCTAGGTTTATCTATTAAATCTTATGTTAATCTCCACTATTAGATAAAACTAGATGGATGGTGGAGATTTGTCCCTTGATAAGCACCAAAATAAGAGTAAGCTTTTGAACTTTTCTCTTCTATATCTATACTACATATAAATAGTGTATGGTCAAACCTTGAAAAGTGAAATCTTGAAAGTCAAAGGTGAAAGAAATGCATAGTGTAATTAATACTCTTATTAAAACATCTCATTACTTAAAAGTACAATAATTTATTCACATTGTACAACTAATTAAAAGCATATTTACCAAATTAAAAACAACCAATTAAAATACCCCTTAATAAAAAGTACAATAAAATTTTCACAATGTACAATTTATCTACACTATATATAAATAGTGTATGGTCAAACTTTGAAAAGTGAAATATTGAAAGTAAAAGGTGAAAGAAATGCATAGTGTAATTAATACTCTTATTAAAACACCTCATTACTTAAAATTATTATAATTTATTCACATTATACAACTAATTAAAAGCATATCTACCAAATTAAAAACAACCAATTAAAACATCCCTTATTAAAAAGTACAATAAAAATTTCACAATATACAATTTAAACAAGCTACAATCTGTTGGGAATTATGTGAAGTAGGATTGTGTCACATCGCCAAGGATTCATTGATAGAAGCGTAATCAAGAAGAGATTCATTGAAGTATAAAGTCGCGAGTGTTTCACCAAGGGTGGAAGTCGACTAGATCAAGATGCGTCAGATTATTTAAATACTAACCCATCATTATTCTTGAACCGCCCGAGGTTAGCATGGGTTTTATTGTACCGCTCAATATTGTTTAGTGTTTTAGTCATTAAATGCATGCTTGCATGTTTAGTCGATTGAGTAGTATAGATTAGGTTCCTTGTCTATAAAAGGAACCTCATAGTTTGTAATAGATAACTCATCCGAAACATAGTGTTTCGCTTAAATAAAAGATCCATAGAGGATCTAAGTGTTCTTAGTTATAACAACTTGTATTTACTTTCCGCTATAGAATATCGGTTGTAGAGATTTTCTATTAGTTTGCTTATGATTACATAGGCAACACTAACGATCCACGAGTGCTCAAGATCCGCCAAGGTCATGCATGTTCAACAAGTGGTATCGAGCCTCGGAGAGTCTCTACGACATCGAGAACCATATTTACCTCACCCCACACAACCAAAAATATATTCACCATGCTCGAACTCGATGATGAATCAAGTCACCAACAACATCAAAAACACCACCTCTATGCAAAGAACTCCGCCTCCAACAAGAATGGCAAGTTTCCTTATCTCGAAAAGGAAGAGTATGATCCGTGGACCATGAAGATGCGTAACTGGATCTCCAATATTAATTGGAATCTGTGAGAGATTGTGAAGAATGGTAACAATCAAGAAGACTATCCTGCATCTTGATGGTAAGTTTACCATTGCTCCTCCCAAAACTATCAAGAGATTCTAGCCGTGCAAGAGAGCACAAAGTAAGAACCATCCTTCTTCAATCTATTCCTCAAGATCACTTGGGTGATTTTCACCACATGGTTGATGCAAAGGACATCCGATGGCTCTTAAAGCAAGGTTTGGTGGAAATGAAAAGTCCAGAGAACGAGGAAGTCCATGCCGAGACAACACTTCCAAGAGTTCAATATCTCAAGAAGAAGGTATTCACAAGGGATGCGATGTGTTTCATAAGATTCTCGAGTCACTAAACCAAATGAATGCTAAACCCGACAATGATGATTGCAACTCAAAGTTCCTTCGATCTTTGCCTCCATCATGGTTACATGTCAAGATAGCTCTTAAGGCTAAAGGTGGGTTGGACATGCTCACCTTTGATGAGTCAGACAACAAGCTCAAATCTCTTGAACTCGATGTCGATCTCCCTACCGTGCATCTCTCTTCTCGTCATACACCCTTTATTGGGACATCTCACCCAATATGATGATGCATGCTTCAAGTCCATCTTACTTACCATCATCATCTTATCGTCCCACTCCATCACATCCTCAAGCTAAACCGAAGTATATTGAGGATGTTCTTCATTCATTTGTTGCCGATTATGATACTCAACAAGATCTTGTATATGAAGATTTTGATCGGGTGAACCCACTGAGATGGAGGAGATGAAGTCGAAATGGCGGTGGCCATGCTTTCAGAGATATCAAGAGGTTTGAAGAGAAGCGCAGAAGGAAGTTTGGATTCAAGGAAAGGATCCAGCTGCTTTGACAAGAGAAAGGTCAAGTGCTTCTCTTGTCACCGATGGGTCATTTCGCGGAATGCAACACAGAAGAGTGGAGAGGAACGAACTACAATTCCTATCGCAGAAATGTAGGAAGCCAAGATTTCAAAGACTCTTGTCACCTTGGATGAACAGTCAACTGGGCTACACATGAACCGTGAATGAGGAAGTCACGATGCAGAAGCTTGGATTGTCGGCAAGGTGTACTTTAGAAGATAGGCATGATCGGCTTGCCTTGATGGGACTCTCTCGTGTACACAATCAGATATTTGGTTGTAGTGAAAGATACAATGAACTTAAAGAAGCTTATGATACTATGAAACCTAAATACAATGAATGCTATGTTGATAATGAAGCTTATAAACTCGTTAAAAAACATTAGAAAGACAAAAGGTATGGTTTCAAAAGAATCAGATAGCTTATGAAGAAAAGATAAAGGTGCTACAATTTGATCTAGATATTGCAAAAATTAACTTAAAACGCACTGAAAAGGAAAAAGGATGAGTTATCTATTACAAACTATGAGGTTCCTTTTATAGACAAGGAACCCTAATCTATTACTACTCAATCGACTAAACATGCAAGCATGCATTTAATGACTAAAACACTAAACAATATTGAGCAGTACAATAAAACCCATGCTAACCTCGGGCAGTTCAAGAATAATGATGGGTTAGCATTTAAATAATACAGCGCATGCTGATCCTAGTCAGCTTCCACCCTTCAGCAGTAACACGGCACTATGATTGGTTCATTAATGTATCTATGATTGGTTCATTTATACAGATCTATGATTGGTTCATTAATGTATCTAACACTTCAAGGCCCTGTTATTACCTTTGTCGTGAGTGTTTGCTCGACATCAAGTCACCCTCTTACTTCCCATCTCAATGCGTCAAGAAGATCTTTAGTACCTCAAAGGCCAACCTCACTTAGGCCTTTGGTACCCAAAAGAGTCTCCTTTTAAGTTGGAAGCATATAGTGACGGTGATTATGTTGGTGCAAACCGATAGAGATCCACAACCGAGGTCACAATTCCTTGAAAGAGATTGATTTCTTGGTAGTGCAAGAAACAAACCATTGTTGCTACCTCAACTAATGAAGCGTAGTATGTTGTCGCCGCAAATTGTCGTGGATGTGTCCTTTGATTCAAAATCAACTCATTGGATTATGGGTATAACTTCATGAACACAACTCTTTTATTGATAATCGTAGTACTATATGCATTGTAAAAATCCAGCTTTTCACAAGAGAACCAAACATATTGAAATCAGCACCACTTTATAAGAGATGCATATGTAAAACATTTGATAAATGTGGCTAAAATTCATACAGATGATAATGTGGCAGATCTGTTAACAAAAGCTTTTGATGGACCAAGGTTTCAACACCTTGTGGTCAATATAGGAATGCTTAACCCTTAACTGCAAAGATTAAGGGGAGGCATAGGCCTCGGGGGAGGCATATGCCTCAAGCGAGGATTTTGTGTTGTTTGTTTGTTTGTTAATTTCTTAGTTAAAAAAAAAAAAAAAAAAAAAAACTTTCTCTTGCAGGTTTGTAGATTTTTGTTGATGGTTTTAACTCACCGATATACCTTGTGTGTATCAAAGAGTTGGCTAGTCCAAAGGGTGACTTTGGTAAAGACACATCAAATCGTTGATAGTCGTAATGGTTTGCTCAAAATCATGTAGTCTCGCAACCACCCATGCTTAATTGTCGAGAATTGTATGGTCATCAATTCACCATGGCATATTCCTTTTGGAATCCAAGAATTGACTAGCCCACAAGTATATGGCTTGTGGTAAAGGCAATCGAATCCATATTTGGTTATCAATTCACCAATTCTAAGAATTGACTAGTCCCGAGCAAACGGCCACGTGTAAAGACACATCAAATCCGCTTATATATTTGCCGATTTGATCATAAATCGATGGTTATCAATGTACCATAGTTTTCGGACTTAAACATCCGCTACTCCAGAGTGATGGCTATTGGTAAAGAGACATCAAATCCATTATTTTCAATGATTCACCCTTCCAAGCTAACACCCCGGATGTGATGAGAATAGTATGCAATCGATAAGTATTGATGTACACTGTCATGTGTTGCCGCAAAGACCGGCGTTTCAAAGTTTGGTCATCATAGAGATGAGATTATTATTGGTTCTTTACTATCGATGTTTGAGAACAATCCTCTAGTACCGCAGCCTATACAGATCTATCATAGTTAGGAACTGGAACTTAACCAAGTCAAATTCCGCTAGGGAGGATTGTTGGGAATTATGTGAAGTAGGATTTCACACATCGCCAAGGATTCTCATTAAGTAGAAGCGTAATCAAGAAGAGATTATGTCAAGTATAAAGTCGGCAAAGTTTCGTCAAGGGTGGAAGTCGACTAGATCAAGATGCGTCAGATATTTAAATGCTAACCCATCATTATTCTTGAACCGCCCGAGGTTAGCATGGGTTTTATTGTAACGCTCAATATTGTTTAGTGTTTTAGTCATTAAATGCATGCTTGCATGTTTAGTCGATTGATTAGTAATAGATTAGGGTTCCTTGTCTATAAAAGGAACCTCATAGTTTGTAATAGATAACTCATCCGAAACATAGTGTTTCAGTTAAATAAAAGATCCATAGAGGATCTAAGTGTTCTTAGTTATAACAACTTGTATTTACTTTCCGCTATAGAATACTGGTTGTAGAGATTTTCTATTAGTTTGCTTATGATTACATAGGCAACACTAACGATCCACGAGTGCTCAAGATCTGTCAAGGTCTTTCTGTGTTCAACAACAACATAATCCAAAATATAAAATAATTACACACACTAATTAATATTATTTTTAAAACACCCTAAAATGAAAAGTACATGTTATTATACACATTATACAAATTAATAAAATACACAAAGCTTTATACAAGCTAACAAGTTGATGGTATATATAGTTTTGAAAACCGGATCGGACCAAAGGGTTTAACCAGGAACCTGTGTCGCCACCGGTTCGGCTAACCAATAAAAGCCATCCGAAAACGAACCAAGGATGACCCGTTGAAACCGATATAAACTGGTGGAATTAGGTCTAATCGAGATCTATTTATCCGGTTAATCGTCACAGGGTACCCGCCGCCAAAACATGCTGGTACCCTGCTATACTATATATAAAGGAAAAACTAAAAAGTAAAAAGTGTAAAATTTAAACTAAAAAAAGAAATGTTGCAAACATATATTTCAAAAGGAAATTATTAATACACATCAAAAACCGGGTTGACCCGGGACGCTTCAAACCCGGCGGGTTGAACTGGTTTAATTTGAACCGTTTTCGACCCAACCCATCAGGTTGACTCGGTTTAAATCGACCCGTTTTTCGACCGGAACGGTTCAACCGGTTGAACCACCCGGGTCGAACCGGGTTTCAAAATATTATGTTTAATCCCCAAATATTCAAACTTTTATTATTTTTCGTTTATAACCCATAAAATTTTTTTTATCACTAAACGATATGTCGCTATAAAATCCTGTTGTTATGCACGGGTACTCGTCTAGTTGTATATAAAAGAAAAATCAAAAAGTGAAAAGTTGAAACTAAAAAAGAAAATGCTGAAAACATATGTTTCAAAAGAAAAAACTATTAATACACATCGAAAACCGGGTTGACCCGAGACGTTTCAAACTCAAGGGTCGACCGTGCATTTGACTCGCTTTTCGATTTCAACCCGTCGGGTTGACCCGATTTAAATTGACCCATTTTGTTGACCTAAACGGTTCAACCGGCTGAACCACTCGGGTCAAACTAGGTTTTAAAACATTATGTTTAATTCACAAATCCTCAAACTTTTATTATTTTTCGTTTATAAATTATAACCCATAAATTGTTTTTATCACTAAAACTATTTTTTTTGGAACGACGGATTTTATTACAACAACTAGCAAGGAGCTAGAAAATTACAAAGAAATAATATAAGGGTTTTTACACCAATCAATCCAACTAAATGAAGCTTTACATCTAGAACGACACCAATAAAACGAACGAGAAACCACGTCTTCAAAAATAACCGCCTTTAATGGAATCTTCAAACCAAAAATGATCTTATTATGAAAAGACCATATATGCCACCACATGATATAGCAAACACCTTCGAGAAGCTTTTTATACTTATCGGAGAGCCGAATATTCAAAATCCAATCTAACCACTCTTCATACGTAGAAACTTCCGTATACCTCACATGCCACCAACAAGTAATCTTACGAAAATTTTCTCTAGCTATATGACAAGTAAAAAAGATATGACAAGTCGATTCCACCGCATTCTCACACAATGCCAAAGAATATAATCAATATCCATACCTCTACGAGAAATATTAAATCTAGTAGGAAGACAATCTAACCTTACTTTCCATGCATGAACGTTAACCTTGATAGGCACCGCTTTAATCCAACGAGACTTAGATGAAACCTTCAGTAAAGAGTTATCATCGATCAACTTCCTAACCGAAGCAACGGAGAATTCTCCTGACCCCTCCAAAGACCAAACCCACCTGTCCCTCATATTAACAAGGGAAACGCCCTCTAAATTTTCCAACAGAGCTGCAAACTGTGATTGCTCCACCCCGACCCTGGGAGCTCGACGAAAAGAATAATCCAAACTGATTATGATGACTTTGAAGCAACATTCACATTCTTACAAACCTCTGGCGCATATAATCTAGGATACAACTGTTTAAACTCGACATCCCCACGCCAAATTTCCTCCAAAAAAGAAGTACTAGCCCCATTTCCCAGCTTTTTATGGATGCAACTAGCCAAATCAGTACCATGTTTCTTAACCATCTCTATCTCGTGAACTATATCTGACCAAATTGATGAGTAAGTTGATTTAACGTTCTTACCTATTTTCCCATCCTCTCCATGAATCTCTTTGATAACCCTCGTCCAAAATGATGAACCTTGAGTAAAAAACCGCCACACCCATTTGAACATTAGAGCTCTATTCAACGCATATAAGCTTGACACACCAAGGCTACCTTTCTCTTTAGATGCTAATACATAGCTTGACACACTAAAACTATTTTCAGCTATAAAATCTCGTTGCTATGTACGAGTACCCATATAGTCTTATAAAATAAATCCTAGAACTGTTTCTTTACATGATTTATTATAATACAGAATAGTAAAAAACCAAATGAACCGCTTTGGTTTTTTACATTCAGAGCCTATATATAAAATATTCCATCTATTAATGTATTCAGTGACAGAGCCAGTAGGGGGCTGGAGGGTGCTCGGCCCCCCTCAACCGGCTCAACTACCTTAGATATATATGACAGAAGATGAAGGAAAAGATTAAGGTGAAGGTGATTTGCAGAAAAAAGTTACAAATTTTGGCAATAAGATGACGGAGAAAAAGTAGAGGAAGGTATATACTGATATGCAAGTGAAAGAAATGTGAAAAGTGAAAAAGTATGTATTGATAATTGGGAAAGTAGTACACACCTGTGGAAAACTAGATGGGGAGGGGGGTTGAATAGTTTTACCAATTAAAACTTTGTTTTAAAATATTTAGACCGACTTATGTCAATCTATTCAAATATGTATGTTGGATGTTGATAGATGGATATGTAAGTATGTAATGCAAAGGTAAAGAGTAAGAAACACAAAACCACGACACGAGTGTTTATAGTGGTTCCGCTACAAGGAAACCTTCCTTGCCCTACTCCACTCTCCGAGTCACCTACTCGCGAGTTCATTTGCATTACACGACACAACTCCTAATGGCGGAGAAGCCTTCACAACGTCTCCTACTCTTTTTCCGGTACAAGGCTAGACACCGGGTTCTTCCACAAGGTAGAACCACACCTATCACAACGTCGCCTACACTTTATCCGGTACAAGGCTAGATATCGAGTTCCATTACAAAGGAGGAACTAGTATCCAACACTACACAACACCTATCCCAAAGGAGACCCACTCCTTATTACAACATCATCAAGGATATCAATATCCATGGATACAACCTATCTCTATTTGTACATCGATACACCATATCGATTGTATACCCTTGGCATCTTTCACTAATACCTTTGACTTGACCATTTTTGGCATCCTTCATTAATGCCTTTGACACGGACGTTCGACACCTTTCACTAATGCCTTTGTCTTGACTCTTTTGGCATCCTTCACTATTGCCTTTGACACGGACGTTAAGCACCTTTCACTAATTCCTTCGTCTTGACCCTTTTGGCATCCTTCACTAATGCCTTTGACACAACACTTCTAGAGAGGAAGAAAGAACTATCAACAAGAGAACTTGTAGTCTTGATGATGACGGCATGGCAACTCATGGACTTGAGCTTGTTCGACTTCAAGAGGTGGTGATCTCGCCTTTAAGAGGAACCTAGAGAATCACACAAAACAAACACAAACTACATAGAAAGATCCTTTGGATATGAGGTTAGAGAGTTTACAATACTAGGTGAAAGTATATGTATGAGTGACAGCCTACAATGAAGAAATGGCTCACTATTTATAGAAGAAAATATGCTACTGTTCCACGAATCCCACGGATCCCTTACTTGAGGGATCCGTCCAATGTAAACTGGGGGAACCGTGGGACACTCCTCTTTGCCCATGGGTTTTGGGTCATGGGTAATGGGTTATGGGTTATGGGTCCTAGACTTTGGACCATGGGTATTCAAGTAGATACAATGTATCTAGAAGATGCAATGTATCTAGTCCATGGGTTATGGGTTAGCTCCATGGGTCATGAATAATTCCCATTATGACTTATGCATGATGTCATGCAATGGGTTATGGGTTATGCTCCATGGGTATGGGTTATTGACTTTGGGTTTTACCCAACTACATTCAATGTATTTAGTCAATGGGTCAAATACTTAAACTTCTACCCATTATATTACCCATTATAATACATACTAAGTATGTATATATCTACCCAATATGTAAACACCGGTTGTTGTACATATGTATTACTAAATCATGAAAGCACTATTACTTGTTTAGTGTTTTATGTGAAAACGTAAGTGTGTTAGTAACTATTGGTTTCAAACCATTTACGTATTTTATTTGTTTCATTAAATGATTTTACGCTTGTTATCGACAAAACATTATAAGATCGTAAAATATAAATAAACGTTTTATGGCTTATTTGTATTAACAATCTCCCCTTTTGTTGATGACAAAACATAATATTATTTTAAGGAAAACTAAAATTGTAAAAGTTTGAATTGAGTTTTACTCTCTTCTTCCATTTTGTCGAAACAAAAGCGCCGAAAAGAAACTAACACCTTGTTTTAAGAAAAATATGTGAAAGAAAAAATATGAAAAATAGAGAGTGAGTGAGGAGAAGTATTCTCGACTTAGCTCCTCCTTGACGAGTCCATCCCTTTGTGAGGGCGTCAAGTAAGAAGAAATACTAAACTAGTGCATTGCAACTATGTTTGCAAATGGTTTCGTCTTTGTGACGAATATGCTCCCCCTAGATGATTGCAACTTTGCAAGGAGGACGCCATGTAATGTAATCCTAATGTGAATTATATGTCACACCCCAATTTACTGCTTTTGCAATGGAATGGAATTCTCGGGATAGATCATCATAGCACCACAATCACAGTTATATTGAACGACCTAAAGTGTCGTTTAAAACACATCGTTGGATATTTAATAAAAGCGTCAGAGTTACAACATAGGTCCCAAAAGTTTACAAAGTTTGCGGAAATATAAATATATTACAAGTCCAAACGATGGTTTTGAAAGAAAGTGCCATAATGTACAATGATATAAGTCTATCGCCTTGTGACTCAAAAGGTGGTTCCTTAACCATGCCATGATGATAATGCCTTAGTTACCCGAAAATACATTGCTAAAACGGTCAACAATAATGTTGGTGAGAAATCATAGGTTTATGTAAATGTTTTATACGACCACGCAAGTATAGACCAGTATGACAATCATGTCACATAAAATGTTACAATTGCTATAAGTCCATGACACCGAAACTAGACTGCTCATAATGTAGGCCCCAACAGTGTTTGCCGACAACTCAATAATGTTATTAAATGAAATGCATCCGTATGACTAGTGGGATTCACCAACCCGGATGGAGGCGCCACTCGACAGATCTATCCACTCACCCTCGCTCTAAGATTAACTGTTCATGTTCGTGAAATGGGACTTTCAATTGGCATGTGGTAACTTAAGCAATGTAAATGAATTTAACATACTTGGTATCGTAATAACAATGTTGTGCAATGTATTCTCCCCCGTAGGTTTGAAATAAGTAAAACTTGAATAAATCGGGGCTATGAAAACTCACTTGATAAATTGGTATGATGACAAGAGTGAGTACACTGAGGTATAGCGTGATACTTTAACCTTGACCTATTATGAATGTTATGATACGCAATGAGTTATGATGTAATGTTATGCATGCATTTCGTATGTTATTTATACCATTCGCGAGTTTTGAAAATAAGACTCTTCGTCGAAAAATATCCTTTTGACGTCTTGACCATTCTTAAATTACTTTACAAGTATTTACGTCAAAATGTCATCCTACAATAGTTTATTAATGATTTATTGTGAAATTTTAACTTTTCGTCGTAAAATAATGTCGTCGGAAATTTCATGGAAGTGACAAAAATGGCTTGAAAAACTAGTCGAATGGTGTACGTCGAACGTTAGAAACGAACTCGACGGTTTTGGAAAGCTTGTATCAAAATCTAGAAGTTTTAGTACATGAGTTTTCGTTATAGAGATCTCGAGCATAAAGATAATAGAGGTTAAATATAGTGACTTTGTCCAAATGTGGCATAAAAAGTGAGTTTCGGCAAAGTTTAAGCAACCGTAAATAATTTATTACAACTCCGATATTCAAACGGTTGGTCATTTTAGAAAATATGCTTGGTGATCTCGATTTTATTAGAAGACATCTCGTTACAAAAAGTTCTACGTCAACGTTAAAAATAACCTTCAACATGGCTGCTTTGTTTACCGTAACACTTGTCTCAAAAATAATATAGTTTTCTAAAAAATAAAGTTACGGCAAGTTTATGAAAACGTGTATATTTTAGTCGTTATAAACTGTTTTCACGCTTTATACGCCCTTAGCTTCGTATAAAAGTATACTAATATATTTTTGATAAGTCGAAATAATTTATAAAGTTTAAGACTCGTTTTTGACTCGTACAAACCAAAAATAGTTTGTGAAATTTCGAAAATATATATTTCGTCGTCAAACTTGAAAAATTCATAACTTTTCGTTATAACTCCGCTTTAATCCGCTCAAGCGGCCACTGATTCGCTTTTAAAGTATATTTTCTAATTATCTAGGCCAAAAACTCATGTCTAATGTCGGATTTTCCAGAAATGCAAAACAAGATCAGACCACTTTATATATTTGTCGAAAATAGTTTTTCTCGTACTAAACCTATTCCAATCCCTTCAAATCAACTACAAAGCTATTCTAATCCTACCATACACCTTCTTAGGGTGTCATGGGTTCCTAAACATCATCAAGACCAATATATAACAAGGAATAATTATAGGATGACTTTATGTATAAAACTCTAAAATCAATGTAAAATGGTATAAAACACATAAGTCTTGCATGCTTGCACAAAATATGAAGAAATAAATATGAAATGAAAATGAAAGATGTAAAATAGAAGTGATATGCTTACAAGCTACTATGATGAGGTGATTAGAACAAGGATTAACCTAAACACCCTAGGTTTTTATTTCAAAACCTTTAATAAGAGTGTAATCTAGATTGTGTTACTTGAGCTTGAAAATTTTTATGGATTCTTGCTAAACACCTGAAGAACCGGTTTTGGAGGATGAACAAAGAGAAGAGAGAATTTTGACTAACTTGATGAATTATTTGATGAATGAAGTGAAAACATTACTTGAGTGTAAATATATACAATCAAGAAAAAAAACTACCAAACCACTAATGTTACCCCTTGGTCGGCCAAGGGGGAGGAATTTGAAAATATCTTTTTTTTCTTTATATATATTGTGTAATTGTTAGAAAAAATGTAAGTAAATGTACATGTAATAATACTTGTAAGATAAAATATACATTAGTGTATTTAAGGTAGTTTTAGGTAAAAGAAATTTTTAATAGATCAAAGTAGAGTATCATGAGATCATAAAATTGTAAAAATACATTTCTTGTAAAATTTGAGTGATATAATAATTATCGTGTAGTTTTTAAGAAAACGCCGTAATAATATAAATTTAACGATTTATGTACAAAATAATTTTAAAACACCTGTAAACTCAAAATATAGATTTTATAAACTAAATGTAAGTATAAAATATATCGATCATTTTGGAAGTATCGGATTAAATGTTCAAAATAATAACTCACGCGATAACGCTTATTTAATATAAAATTTACGCTTAATGTGAAATGCAAAGTCATGAATGAACTAATATGATGCAAATGATACTAATGAAATGTAGACTAAACTTAGTCCATATGAAATGTTCGTGATGATATGATCATGAATTCGCCGCTAAACCATTAAGGTTACGCGAATTTGGAACACGCAAACCTAGTTTACGATAAATGGTGAAATGGTGAAGCATGAATTGTTTTGAGAAATGACCTGAAAGTACGGGTTGTCACATTATATTACAAATGATTTTGCAATGTATCGCTTTGACACAAAACTCCCCTAGCTTAGGGTGTCAAAGTCTTCATGTGTATATTGAAAATCTAAAAAACAAAGGTTAGAAAACAAGTATATAATGCATAATTTCCTGCAAATGAGACTCAAGTTAGTAGTAAACAAGTCTTCTGTTGCACGGATCCCACGGTTCCCTCTTTGGAGGGATTCGTCTAGGCAAAACTGAGGGATCCGTCTGTCTGTAAGCATAAGAAAGCAATGGTGATGTAACAAGTGATGTTAACATCAAAAAGAGATATGTATCAAGGCACCAAACATGTTCTCAAGACAATATGGCATATAACATGTAATTTCATTTAATAAAACTAGAGAAATGATGTACATAACTCCAAAAACTAAGAAAATGAAAGAATACATGACTTGGGATTCCTAAATTTATTTAAGTTGAGCTTAAAACCAGGACACCACTTGAATCCTTAAGCTCACAGTTGTTTAGGTTTGTTGACCTCATCGAAACGTTCGAGGAGGTGATAAAACATGAAATGTTTCTCTTCATGTAGTTCATGTATCAAGCCTTCAACTTGTTGACAATGATAACAATCTTTGTCATGGCTCGGAAAAGGTGGTGGTAGAAATGGAGTGGCTTGATGTGGAGGATCAAGTGAAAAGGGTTGAGGATCCTCAAAAGAAGTAGGGATTAGCGGAGGCACATTCGATGATGGCTCAACAAAGGATGATGGTGGAGGTAGAGAGGTGTCAACTTCCATGTGGTCGGGTGGTTGACTTTGATGATTCCTCATAATCCAAAATGGACCATTTGAGTGAAATGGAGAAAAAGATATCGGTGCAAGTGTTGATTCAACACATTGGTTTTGTTGCACAATCTTTTCTATTGAAGAGAGTGTCGGCAATGGTGGAGGATGGGATGGCCTAGGAGGCAAGTCCTCCAAGTTGTAGGGATGTGGAGATGAATGTGAAGTGGTAAATGATATGGCTCTAGGCACCAAAGGTGATGGTTTGGTGGAAATGGGTGTGTTTGGTTTAGGAGGAATTGTGGTGTTCGGCGATGATATTTTTGTGGGAACAATCCTTTTGGGGATTGGTTTGATTGGTTGAGTTGGTGGAGGAGAAATTCTAGCATTTGTGGATTTGGGAGATGATTCGGTTGAGGAAATTTCGTATACAACACGAGCAAGTTTCTTGGGTGGTCCTTTGGTGGATGAGTTAGCACTAGGAGCTTTCCTCATGATGAAATGACTAAAGATTAGTGATGTAAGGTTTCTAAATGCTGAGAATTAAGTTGTGGTTGGTGACTAAGAAGTCCTAACAAGATGGCTTATAAAGGGAAGGATTTGGAAACTGCATTCAATCGTTGTTAGGTCTAACGGTGTCGGTGAAAAGATGAGGATATTTGTGGCGATATGTCTTCCCTGCCCAAGTAAACTCGGGACCTCTTCGAGAATTCCAATGAACCTTCACAATAGGAATACGACTGTTTCAACCGCTGACCTCGCGGTCCATGATTTCTCTGTGTTCTTCCACAAAATTGAGTTTATCATCGAGTTGAACTTCTTCCAATGGAATAACGAGCGATTCGTCCGATAGACATTTCTTCGAGTTTGAAACGTGAAACGTGTTGTGTACATGACTAAGTTTCGACGGAAGATCAAGTCGATAAGCTACAGACCGACTCGCTCAAAATCTTGAATGGTCCAATGTACCTCGGGTTCAACTTCCGCGTTTTCCAATCGTACCACGCCTTTCCAAGGCGATACTTTCAACATAACTTTGTCACCCACTTGAAATTCCAATGACTTGCGTCTAACATCTGCGTAACTTTTTCGCGCCGACCGCGGTTCGAGTCTATCTCGAATTTTTGAGTTTGTGATGAATATCGAGGAAAGAAGACATGGAGAAGTGTCGTTACGGTTGTCGATGATCGAGGCGTATAAAACATCGTAGTAGAGAAAAATATTGGATGAGTATCTCCGATGAGTAACACTTTGACTTTGAAATGTGTGAAGATTTTGCTTGCACTAAGATTTATAATTAATCGCTCCCAACATAACATGATCCCTCCGAATTAGACATAGTTAGCTAGGCTATGTATAATTAAGGAACGATGATGTGACGTTCGGTTTAGTTGTTATAACTCTCGATGTTTACAACGATTTAATCGTGTCGATAAAATGATAGTTAAAGTAAAAGGAATTAAAATTTCGTGAGTAATAACAAATCGGAAAGAAAATAAAGTACGATAGATGAGAATATTTTACAACGAGTGGTTTATCAAAAGTAGTACATCTTAAGTTATAAAGATTCGGATACGATGGAAAACATAAACTTAGTACAACATAGTACATAAAGAAAAATAAGATCGTTAGTTTCGAACTTCTTCGGCCTTCCGTTGTTGAAATCGCTGAGCTTTGCCTCCTACTAACATGTATGCATTCCCATGAGCACCTTCAACTTGTTGATCTTGGTTTTGGGACATTGGCTCGATAGTGTCCTTGCTCCCACATTCAAACATATCATTATAGTTTTACCTCTACAATCTCGGCGAGGTGTCCTAATTTTTGGCACTTGCGGACTTGGCGTGGCAAAGACCGAGTGATGAAACTTACATCTATTACATAGTGGTTGAGTTCCAACATATCCTTTTCCTTTGGGTCCTTAGCAAGGTGTCCCACTTTTGACAGATAAAGCATATACCACATGGACCATCATGATGTAGCGTGCATTGATGACATCGTGGTAAGTTTCAAAGATAAGTTCTTTCCTTTGTTGGTGCAAAGAACATAAACCACGCGGCTTCTTGTCTTCTATTCTCGTTGTTGGTGATGGTTAGTATTCTGTTTTGATTGTTGTTGTTATAACCTCCTTGGTCGTTTTCCCATTTCCTTTTGTTGTTGTTGGTTTGATTGTTGTCGTTGGTGCGGTTATTATTGTTGTTGATGGTGTGATTGTTGTTATTGTTGTGGTAGTTATTGTTGATAATGTTTTCCCTCTCCACAATTTGAGCCATGAGTATTTGAGTCATATGGGTAGATTCTTCAATTGTTTGTGGGTCGAAAGAAGTTACATCTCCTTGGATATTTTGTGAAAGTCCTCCAATGAAATTTTCCAATAGTTTCTCATTGTCCGAAACCATAGCTGGACAAAGAACAATCAACTCTTGAAACCTTTTGATGTAAGCAAGTCTCGCAGCTTCAGAGTTAGTTGTGGCCTCGGTAATAGCGACTCATCGTTGCTCGTTCTTTCCTTAGTGCCTCGGCTATACTATCATCTACATACCTTGGATAGCAAATGGTGTCATTTCTAGTGCGACTTTCTTGGCGCCATAACTCTTCAAAATAAAAGGAAAATGAGACGTAGTCAAATCCTATGTTAAGAATAAGCGCTCTAAAGAGAAGTGATAGAAGGTGGTAAGTTTGAGGTTATTTTTCAAAATGATCGACGGGTTCCGAAAAGATGGGTTATGAGGTGTTGTAAGTGCTTCAAATGTATGATGGTTTAGTGACTTAGTGTGTGAATAACGTGTAACTCGACATATTAGTGGTGAAACAAAGGAGTGAGAGTGACTTCGCCCTATTTAAAGGTTTATCTCGGTATTCGACGTTATCGGTGATGAGTCAATTGATGTGAAAATTGTGATAGGGAATGACAAGGAATTCTCCACATTAAAGTATGAAGAAAGAATAATGGAATGGGCATTTAAAGGCATCCATGTGACAATCGATATGAAATGAAAGTAAATAACTCGAAAAATGTACGTGATAACCCGCATGTAAAGTGAACATGCACTTATGATGAAATGATGAGATGCTATGATAATGTAGTTATAGTCTAGGGTCAATGATGCAACCTAGTTCTCTATAATCAAGCTCGATGCCAACTCACACCCCAATTTACTGCTTTTGCGCCGGAATGGAATTCGGGATAGATCGTCATAGCACCACAATCACAGCTTATATTGAACGACCTAAAGTGTCGTTTAAAACACATCGTTGGATATTTAATAAAAGCGTTCAGAGTTACAACATAGGTCCCAAAAGTTTAAAATTCTGGTTTAATGTGTGGGAGTCTGCAATGTATTTCTGTCACCCTGGATCCCACGGATCCCTAAAAGGAGGGATCCGTCTAGTACAACTTGAGGGATCCGGCAACTGCAGATCGGAATCATCATAGAAAAATGTGCAGATTTTGCATTATACTATTCATACTAATTGCTACTAGTCTCTACTATAAATGAACATCAAAACAAGCAAATATCTCATAAACCATAACATAAATAAGAGTAGTAGTGAAACTATCCAAACAATCAAGATAAACCATTCACAAATATAAGCATCCATTGCAAAATGATAAACAATACGTCTAAAAACAACCATAATCCTAATGTCTCTTTTGTCAATCTTTTCTCTTCCTCTTTCCCGACTTCACGACGTAGTTAGTTAGGCATTGTGTTAGGTTTTTGGTTCTGCTAACATGAATGATTCAAAGTATGGAACCACTGCCAGTACTTCAGATACCACGGCTCAAAAAGATTGGAACCACTGCTCAAGATGAACCACTGCTAGTAGAAGTATTATACCACTGCTAATGTAATATTCCACTGCTAGTATGTTAGGTCGGTTTAACTTGTAATATTCTAGAATGTCTTAAGTAGTACGGTTTGTATTTAGATAAGTATGGTAAGTATAGTTATCTTGTAGAATACTTAATGTATATTGTGAAAGACTCCTTAGCCTATAAAAGGAGGTCCTAGGTTAGAGTTAGATATACGTATTGGTTATATCTAAGAGTCGTTACACTTCAAGGTTGTAAACCCTAATACTATTCAGAGTATTCGTATACTAATATATTGAGGTGTTTAGTGATAATCATCGTTATTCTTCTTAAGGTTAAACATTAAATTCCACGTAGTGTTTAACAGTTTATATTAGTTTAAGTCAGCTTCTATATAAGATCGTTTGCTCAACTGAGATCAACAAGTGGTATCAGAGCTTGTGATCTAGAAGCTGTGATCAAGAAGAATTTGTGTTTGATTCAGATTTGTTCAAATTCAACAAGTTCAAGATGTCTGACGAAACTCACATGGTTACTGCCTCCAGGTGCCCATGCTAAAGCAGGGAGAATATGAGGTTTGGAAGATGCGGATGAGGAAATATATTCGCATGATTGACTACAACATCTAGGAGGTTATTGAGAATGGTGATTCTTTACCCAAGATTGGTGCTGATGGAAAAGAGCTTGGAATTGTTAGTGAAATTGATAAGGCTCAAAGGAAGCTGGAGATCAAGGCTCATAGTATTCTCAGTATGGGAATACCTAATGAGTATTCATTGGACTTTCAGGAGTATGAGACTGCCAAGGATTTGATGGATGCCATTGAACAAAGATTTTTTGGTAATGATGCTACCAGAAAATCAAGGAAGAATATGCTTAAGCATCAGCTTGAAAACTTCACTACTCTCAGTGGAGAAAATCTTGATGGAACTTACAACAGACTTCAAAAGCTCATCAGTCATTTGAAATTGGTGGACTATAAAGTTCCTTAAGAAGACATCAACCTTAAATTCATTAGAAGCTTGTCTCCTGAATGGGCAATGCACACAGTTGTTTGGAGAAACAAAGATGATTTTGAAAAGATGACCTTGGATAATCTCTACAACAACTTAAAGGTTTATGAGTCTGAGAAGAACATTGCTAGCTCATCCTCTTCTACTCAGAACATTGCTTTTGTGTCTACCAACAATAGAAGCACTCAGGAAACTACCAATGCTACCTATGAAGTTTCCACTGCTAATACTAATGTTTCCACTGCTGGCGACAACATTAGTGATGGTGCTATTTGTGCTTTTCTTGCTTATCTCACAACCAGTGTTACAGTGCTGAACCAAGATTTAGATCAAATTGATCCTGATGATCTTGAAGAAATCAATCTTCAGTGGCAGATGGCGATGCTCACCTTGCAAGCTAGGAGATTTTGAGGAGTGGTAGAGAGATCAAGTACAATGGTCAAAGAAAAGCTGGGTTTGACAAAAGCAAGATGGAGTGCTACAATTGTAAAAAGAAGGGACATTTTGCAAGGGAATGTAGGGCTCCAAAGAGGATTGGTGAAAACTTCAAAAGGCAACTGAAGATCTAAAGCCTTCTTCTGCATTAGTGGCTTAGGATGGACTTGGTGACTATGACCGGAGTGACCAGATTGAAGAAGGACCCAATGCTGATTTTCTTGCAAGTGAAGCTTCCAAAGTGCAAAACTTTGCACTCATGGCCTATGCTTCATCATCATCTGGTTCTGATCTGAGGTATCAAATAGCTCAAATAATTCTGTTTGTTCTTATAAATCTTGTCAGGATACCTTAGAAGGTCTCAAAGCTGTGGTAGAGAGTCTTAGAAAAGAAGTTGAAAGACTTGAATTAGATAACTTAGGTTACAGAGTTGGACTTCAAAATGTAGAAGAAAAACTTAGGTTTTGTAACAAGTGTGAGTTTGAATATGTTGATAAGATAAACATTCTAGGTGGAGAGATTGACATTAGAGATAGAGAAATAAAGGTGCTTAAACAGAAACTTGAAGAAGCTGAAAGTGTAAAACAAGAGGCCCTAGATGACAAAGAGAAACACGTAGTTAGGGTTGAAAAACTTACTTTTGCTTATGATGTAGTGAATAAATCAATTGGATGTCAATTAATGAAAAAGGGTTCTGGCATAGGGGACAATGATGTGCCACCACCCATGCTGATAAAACATGAACCACCTAGAACAGAGTTGTCTTTTAGTAATGAGTTTAGCTTTAACAAACCTGTAGGTGAAAATAGTAAGTCTGAGTCACCTAAGGTAGTGTCGATGGGTCATCTGATGGACCAATCATTGAAGATTGGGAGTCGACATCGAGGAAGAGAGGTCTGAGTCAACACCGTCTGAAAAGTTAGAAAACATTAAAACTGTTGATTCAAAACAAGCTAACTTTGTGAAGCCTAGATTTGGAGCACAAATCTCTAAGAAAATTGTTGAGTATAATGAGATTCCTAGAGAACAAATGAAAAGATACAAACCTAGGGGAAATCAAAGAAACTTTAATGGCTTAATCTCAAACAAATTAGGGGATGAGTTTAAGTGTGTTAAAAAGGCTTGTTTTAAATGTGGTAGTTTTGAGCATCTACAGAGAAACTGTAACAAAAATCAACCACCGGTTTGGAACCAATGGAGGAGGGTAAATCATCAAAATTTTTCAAAGAAAACAATCCCTCATCCTAACAGAAACATGGTTCCAAGAGCAGTGCTAATGAGAAATGGAACAACTAAATCTATAATCACTGCTGCACCAAAAGGAGTTCCAACCACTAGATCAAAAACTGTTTTCACTACTAAGCAGAACGATTCCACTGCTAAGCAAAATGTTACCACTGTTAAGGCAAAAGAAGATTTATTTACAAATGCCTAAGGTAATAAGCGTCTGATGGTTGGAAGCCATTTTATCTTTGTAAAGGCCTCGACTAGTCGGGCAATGGAAACCAAAACAAAGGTTTTACACCATGCCAATAATGCATCAATGGACTTAAAGAAATTTGACTATGTTGATGCACAGGGCATACCCAAGTCAGTATTGGCTTGGGTCCACAAAAGAAACTAATCTGTTTACTTTCATATGCAGGGCAATCTACAGGATGAGCTAAAGGATAAAGGAATATTTGACAGTGGTTGCTCTAGGCACATGACATGGGATGGGAGCAACCTTGAGGATTTTGAAGCTTTTGATGGAGGCTATGTGGCTTTTGGCAATGATCCAAAGGGAGGCAAGATTGTTGGCAGATGAACAATAAGGACAGGGAAGTTGGACTTTGAGAAGGTATATCTGGTAAAGGGACTAAAGTACAATTTATTCAGTGTTTCCCAAATGTGTGATAAAAAGAATTGTGTACTTTTTGGGGAAACTGAATGTGTGGTGTTGTCACCTGATTTTAAAATGCATGATGATAAGTATGCGCAGCTTAGGGTTCCTAGGAAAGAAAACATATATTGATTTAACATGAAAGATGTAATTCCTAATAGAACCTTAACATGTTTGTTTGCAAAGGCATCAATTGTATGAGTCAAAATTATGGCATAGAAGGCTAGGTCAGTTAAATTTCAAAACAATCAATAAATTGGAAACTTAGTAAGAGGGTTACCTTCTAAGGTTTTTGAAAGTAAAGAACTTTGTGTGGCTTGTCAAAAAGGTAAACAACATAGAGCCTCTTGTAAGACCAAGACTGTAAACACCATCACTCAACCACTGTTTATGTTACATATGAACTTATCTGGCCCTACCTTTGTGAGAAGTTTGAATCATAAGCAGTATTGCCTAGTTATCACAGATGATTATAGCGATTTTCTTGGGGTTACTTCTTAGCATCTAAGAGTGAAACTAGTGAGATCCTTAAGAGTTTCATAACTAAGATAGAAAATCGGTTAAACCATAAAGTTAAAGTAATCAGATGTGATAATGGAACTGAGTTTAAAAATGATGTTATGAATCAATTTTGTATGGCAAAGGGTATAGAAAGACAGTTTAGTGTTGCTAGGACACCTCAGCAAAATGGTGTAGCTGAGAGGAAAAATAGGACACTAATTGAGGCTGCAAGAACAATGTTATATGAATCTAAGTTACCTACTACCTTTTGGATTGAAGCTGTTGGCACAACATGTTATGTGTAGAATAGAAGTAAGGTAGTAAAGCCTCATAACAAGACCCCATATGAGCTGTTACATGGTAGGAAGCCTATGATAGATTTCCTAAAACCTTTTGGGTGTCCTGTTACTATCTTGAATACCATAGACCACCTAGGCAAGTTTGAGGAAAAGGCAGATGATAGATACTTTATTGGCTACTCTTTCAATAGTAAGGCCTTTAGAGTATACAATAGGAGGACTAGAATAGTTGAAGAGAACCTACATGTTAGGTTTAGTGAAGAGACTCCTAGTGTTGAGACCAAAGGACCAGATTGGCTGTTTAATATTGATATGCTAACAAAATCTATGAATTATGAGCCAATCAATGCAGGTACAACCACTAATGTTGATGCAGGTACACAAAAGAATTTCGATCGAGAACAAATTCTAAGGAAGCTGAATCTCAAAAGAATTCTATTTGATTGAAAAGTGGAAAGTCGGTTCTGTCTCACCCATCATTGAAAACCTCAAAAGATGATGATTTGGATTCGGGGTTCAAGGAGATCATCATCAAGATAAGGAAGATTTGTGCGGAGATAACTCGGTGTCGTGAGAAGAAATTGAGAACCCGGAGGGAGTTCTTGAAAACACTACTAAGCCAAGTGCAACCATTGCTAGTTCAATTGAAACCCCTATTTGGCACAAGTTCAACTAGCGATGCTTTCTTTGGCAACACCGCTAAGCCACTACATGGTAATCGATGACTATCCCGATGATCCAAACATGCACGATTTGGAAGAGATGGATACTCTTATAGATGATGAGAACATGGATGACTTTTTCAAGGATGCTAATGTTACTAATTTGGAGACAGTCATCAGAGAAAGTCCAGTTCCTACCACCGGGATACACAAAAATCATCCCAAAGAACAGATACTTGGAAACTTGAATACCCCAGTGCAAACCAGAAGCAAGACTCATAAAACCTTCACTGAACAAGGTTTCTTTGCCAAGTCACTTCACAAAAGAAACAGTCATCAAGACTTGCAAAATTGTCTGATTGCTTGCTTTTTGTCACAAAAGGAGCCAAAGAGAGTTGAAGAAGCATTGGGAGAAGAAGGATGGATTGAATCCATGCAAGAAGAAATGCTACAATTCAAACTTCTAGAAGTTTGGACATTGATTGATCTACCTAATAGAAAGAGGGATATTGGAACTAAATGGGTATTCAGAAACAAAAGGGATGAAAGGGGAATTGTGGTTAGGAATTAATCAAGGTTGGTTGCTCAAGGATACACACAAACTGAAGGTCTGGATTATGATGAAGTATTTGCCCCTGTTGCCAGAATTGAAGCTATTAGATTGTTTTTGGCATATGCTTCATTCAAAAACTTTGTGGTGTATCAAATGGATGTGAAGAGTGCCTTTTTGTATGGTATTATTGATGAGGAGGTTTATGTTTGTCAACCTCCTGGTTTTGAAGATCCTGATCATCCTGATAAGGTCTATAGGGTGAAAAAGGCTATGTATGGGTTGCATCAAGCTCCAAGGGCATGGTATGATTGCCTTTCTACTTATTTTTTAGACAATGGTTTCAAGAGAGGATTGATTGACAAGACGTTGTTCATAAGGAAGCACAAGGATGATATATTACTGGTTCAAGTGTATGTTGATGACATCATCTTTGGCTCAACAAATAAGGAGTTGTGCACAGATTTTGAGAAACTTATGCGTGATAAGTTTTAGATGAGTTCTATGGGTGAACTCACTTTCTTTTTGGGGCTACAGGTTCAACAAAGGACTGATGGTATCTTTTTCAGTCAAGATAAATATGTAACAGATATCTTGAAGAAGTTTGGGTTTCAGGATGTCAAGAGTGCAAGTACCCCTATGGAAACAAAGAAACCACTACTACCTGATGATGAAAGTCCCAGAGTTGATGTGAAGCTGCATAGATCCATGATTGGATCTTTGATGTATCTCACTGCTTCTAGTCCAGATATAATGTTTCTAGTATGCGTGTATGCAAGATTTCAAGTTACACCTAATTCAACACACATGAATGATGTGAAGAGAATTTTTAGATACCTTAAGGGTCATCCTAAATTGGGCCTTTGGTACTATAAGGATTCACCTTTTGATTTGGTAACCTATACTGACAGTGATTATGTTGGGGCTAGCTTAGATAGAAAGTCTACTACTAGAGGGTGTCAGTTTTTGGGAAGCAGGCTTATCTCATGGCAGTGTAAGAAGCAGACTATTATGGCCAATTCCACCACTGAAGCTAAGTATGTGGCTGCTGCAAGTTGTTGTGGTCAAGTGCTTTGGATTCATAATAAATTGCTGGACTTTGGGTACAATTTCATGCATACTAAGATTTACATTGACAATCACAGTACTATCTACATAATTAAAAATCCAGTTTTGCATTCTAGAACTAAATATATATTGAGATAAGACATCACTTTATAAGAGATTCTAATGAGAAAAGGTTAATCCAAATGGTTAAAATACATACTGAATATAATGTTGCTGATCTACTCACTAAAGCTTTTGATGTGGGGAGGTTTCAGTACTTAGTAGTTAGTATAGGTATGATCAATCTCTAAGTCTTTAAAATGTTTTGTAAAAGTTTGTAAATAGAATGTACTGCTATTGGTAAATCTTAGTACTGCTAGTTTAATTATTACCACTGCTTGTTATTTTTGTTCCCACTAACAATTTTGCGGATCAAAAAGTAAATCACACACAGTAAGTAGCAATAGAAAGAAAAGGGAAACATGGAAGTTTATTCATAAAAGGAACTACATCAAGAGATGCAGTATTACAACCAAAGCTTTCATGAAATCACTACAAAAGACAACATTCAACACAATCTACTCCCTAGGTTCCTTCCCCTTTCCAAACTCAGGCATACTTTGCTTGCCCCTCCTCCCAACCATAGACCACACTTGTGGGTTAGGAGTCCAAAGCCCTTGTGCTCTCTTTGGTGGTGCTGAAGCAGAAGGAGCCGAAAGTAGTGCAGCAATCCACTGCTAGTTAGATTTTGATGAATGTGGAAACTCTAGGGGATGTTTTGAAACTTTCGGTGATAACGTATTTATTCCCCAAATCACTGCCGATCATTAACTTGGTCTTTCAAACATTCTCAATTGGCGCTCAACATAAACCTTAACCACTCAAAACATTTAATTTTACTAATCCCACATCACACGCACTTTCATCTTACAATGGCGACTGAATTTTCCACTACCCACAACTTGGGTGCCTATCTGGTTAAGAATGATCATTCTGAAGGCTTCCATGACATGATAGAGTTCATCAAACACAACCCTATTCACTATGCATTGACTACCGAACCAATCATTCTTAAATCCTACATTCATCAGTTTTGGTGGACGGATCGAGCTTCAAGAGGATGAAGTAGAAGTAATTAGGCGCTTGTTGATGAGAAAGAGGTTATGGTTACAGAGGAAGTGATTAGAAGTATGTTAAAGTTTCGGGATCTTTGAAGGTGTAGTTAATATGTAGAATGAGGAGATTTTTGTTGGTTTGGAGCAAATGGGGTATGAGAGAAGATGGGATAGACTTAAGTTTCAGAAAGGTATGTTTTCTCCCTAATGGAAGTTCTTAATCCATACCATTCTCATGTATCTAAGCAATAAGATGACTGGTTTTGATGAGTTTCCCTCAAAGATTGCCACTGCTATCATTTGTCTCTCTCAACAAAGAGTTTTTAATTGGTCAAAAATGATTTTTGAGGGTTTACAGAAGAATGTTAAGGAACAAGGCAAATACTACTTGTATGCCAGATTTATTCAACTGCTAGTAGAGAGTCAGATAATAGACCCCATCTCTCATCAGAGAAAGTATGATATGTTGCAAATGGTCCCTAAGGTGTTTACTCACATGAAAAAGAAGAATCATAATTTTTCAGGGACTATCACTCCACTATTTCCTCAAATGCTTAACTTGCCAAAACTTGTAGAAGAGGAAAATACACAACCTATCCAACCCACTGCTGATCCCACTGCTACCACATCATAACCCACAACCACTGTTGAATCCTTACCTTCAACTACCCAACCTGAAAGTATTTTGGTCACTCGTAGGAGGAAGAAGGACACTAAGCTTCCTCAGGCTAGTGCTAGTGGTAAAGGACATGAGGTTGTCACAGGTGTGGGAGGTGACATTATTGGAAGGGCTTCCACTACTGCCTCAGGCTTAGAAGCTGAGCAGGGCAGTGGAAACATAAGTAAGACCCACTACTACAAAAAAGCACATAAACACCCCCTAATAAAATATAATAACCAATCCCTATTGTAAAAAGTATCGTGTATGAAAACAGTTGTCATACAATAACCGGTTCTTATAATATAAAAATAAACAAAAACCGGCTCCATAGAAAACCCGGTCTCAAAACATATGCAAAGACACGAGCTCTCAATAAAACTACTCCATGAACCTCTACTATTTCTCTCAAAATCCCACCAAACATCATGAAAAAAAGGGGAAAACTTCTTCTCCTTATAACGACCCCCCTGCAACTGAATCTTAAACCGCCAAACACCTATCCCACCAGCACCAAACTCCTTTCTTCTTTATAGATTTTGAGAAACAAAATGGTATATCTTTTTCTCTTAATTTGTCGATTATATTCATCTGGTATTTTTATTTTGATTGATTTGTGATAATTAGTATTTCAAATACCCAATTACGATTTAATATGTATAAATTGTTAAATCAGATTTAGCATGGGTTGGAAATTAAAACCCTAATTGGGGTTTTTAGCCCAACTGATTGTGATATGGTGAACCCACTACTTGTTAATTGCCCGATTTATTAAGCCCTTGATTACCTAATTTGATGAACTTGTATATACCTAATATGGTGTTGGTATGCAAGATGAGGATACTGAACAAAGATTAGTTGGTATTCCAGTTTACGCGTTGAGTAATAGTAATGAGGAGTTTGTTGTGGTGTCGGGACATGACCGAGTTAAGTCGTTGGGGTTGTTGTATTTTATGGATCATGCTGAGACTTTGTTAGGACAGATGAAAGCTATGGATCCTAGGATGAGACACAGGTCTAAATTTGTCCCTGTTGCTCTTAGTATGGTATATTTCATTACTTAGGCATGTGTTTATGGCGCTTTGTGTTTATAATCACTTTGCACTTGATGGTTTGCCAAACACTGTTTTGTGATTAGTTCTGTATTGCAAACACGATAATGAGATAATTAATTCTAAACTGAAATCATAATTTACCTCTCTTTTAGAAGATATATGTCGTGACTGCACTTGCATTGTGGTGTGGTCGTTTTCACAGAATTGCAAGAATATGTAAGTTAATGATGTAGAATTAATTTAATAAAAAAAAGTGAAAGTGAAAGTATTTTATGTTTGGTATTTGGTACAGATGAGGTCATTTGAATTATGAGATTACCAGTATCTTAGGCTTCTAATAGTTGAGTATGGCTTGGTTTGGTAATGTAATTTGAGCTTATAAGTTTTATTAGAAAAAAACAATTCCAAACACACCACATGCAATGGTTTTTGTTGCGGCCGTTTATCAGCTCGACTTATTCAATTATTCCAAAAAATGGGCTACCTTAGATTACTTGGCCCGAGCATTCGAGGGTTATGAGTTTTCTATCGCACCATATCATCAAGGGTACCATACGCTACTATTTTATTGTTACTGTTGATATGTTTTTTTTAAATGTACATGGTTACACATAATGCAGCGGTCACTATGTGCTCTTCATAATCTATCCCAAACATGGAAGGGGGTTAATTTTTTATTCTTCTAAGGCTTTAGTGTTCAATACCGACGATGACTACATACTTGCTGGACTTATGGATTCGTAAGTATTTTTCATAACTTTTTTAGAGTTCACCTTTGTTTTTAAACATGTTAACATAAACACTATTGCTTATTTTATTTTAAGTGTTCTTTGTTTGTTCGGATCACTTTATATTATGTGCAAATGCGATTTCCTACAAACAGGATCAAGGAGAGCGGACATTGATCAAGTAGACTAAAAGGACAAGTATAAGTTGTGGGATCAGTTCAAGGACGCTTGTTGCTTTTTATGCATTGATAACGATTTAAAGGTAATTTACATTTTTTTACTTCATAAGAGATGTTTGGGATTGCTTATGGAATTATGTGCTTATTTGGGTGTTTGTGGTTGCTTATTGAATTTGCTCCTTATAGGAGTTGTTTGGGATTGCTTAATGGAACCGTGTAGGTGCATTTGGTATTGCTTATTAAATCGCTTATGATAAGTAGTTTCAATAAGAAATCCCAAATAACCCTATAAGTAGCTTCAATAAGCAATTGCAAACAGCTTTTCTTATAAACAATCTTAATAGGCAATCCTATAAAACTCCCATAAATCATGGTTTCAATAAGCAATCCTATACAAATTCTATAAAACACAGCTTCAATAAGCAATCCTAAACAACCTATTTTTTGACCTTTGCTAACTCGTTTCATAGGTTGATTGGAAAGCTAATTCACATTATAACTTTGGTAATATTTAAGAAATTGCCAAGTATATTGGCTCGTTAAAGTGAAACGATAAACCACAATGTTATGTATGAATCATATTATTTGTTTCGAACCAACTTTTTGGCATTTTAGTCAGAAAGCGAAATATTATTGTTGATATATAGGACAAGGGTGAAAGTCTTCTCAGTCATTGCTGCAACCCATTAACCCTCCTAACATTTAGAAGAAACTCGCTCCATATAAACCGCCTAATGCAAGGTTGCAACCGCCAAAGAGTGAGGTGCGTCAGGGTACATTTCTTCTAGATTATGTGGAACTTAGCGTTATGACTTTACAATTAACTCTTATGGTATGTTGTCAATTGCATGTTTTGATCTATCTCTGATAGGCCAAGCTAGAAAAATATAGCTTAAATGGAAACATATCAAATGTTTCAAAAGTATGTTTTTAATGAATAATTATCCTGAATCATTTTGTTTAAAATTTGTTTCGTGTAAAGACTTAACCTTTCTCTATTCATTTGTGTAGCTCATTTATTATCAAGAAAGAAGAAAACACGTGGAAACTTGACGAAAGGAAGGATGCAAATCATGAAAGCATAAGAGGCAATTGTTAGATTAGATTGTCCTACACAATCGGTTGTAAATGAGTGATTTTGTGACACAAATCTAGGATTATAGCTAAAGTAGTAAGTGATGTTTGTTGTAACACATAATTTAATATCAATAATACCTCAGACGGTGACTTTCGCTTTAATTATGTTGTTGATTTTATGAAAAGTAGAAATTTTGTGATTTTTAATAATATTTTGTAATATTAATTATCACAAAGGCGGTTATAAGATTCAAAACGAGTTTGTTTGCTCTATAATAGAAACAGGTTCTAACAGGAAAACAAGTTTAAAAATGATCCTATTAGAGACTGGTTATAACCAGTTTCAATGAGTATGGGTCATGGAGATACCCCCTCACAGAGAGTGGTTCTAAAACCAGTATCCATGAGCAGTTCTAACTAGTGTCTATGATATTTTTTGTAGTAGTGACCCAACCAATGGCAACTCCTCATATGAAGAGTTCTTTGGAAGTCAACACAAGTGGAGGAATCCCCAACCAACTGGCTAACTTGGGGTACATGGATGTTCAGGCTAGGTCTGATGCCATGTTACACGCATCTCATGATTCACCTCTCGGAGCAGTTAACACAGCTCGAAGTGATGAGTGTAGTTTGGAACAACAACATGAATTGACGGTTAATGCTTTTGTACATGGTGACATTTCCAATGATCCACCTCTCGGACCAGGTAACACAGGTCGAAGTGGTGAGGATATTATGAAATTCATTCTTAAATTGACGGATAGATGCGCTAATATAGAGTCAAAGATCAATGGTCTTCAAAATTTGACAACCTCTCAAACTGGTACAATTAGGAGGTTGAAGCACAGGGTAAGTGTTTTGGAAAGACTAAGAAGGCCAAGGATCACTGCATTCAGGAGAAAGATGGGGAAGAAGGCAAGCTCCTCAGGAAATCAAAGTTTGGAGGATGCGTCTAAACATGGGAGGAGTAAGGGTACCAATTCAGGGGAGGATTTGGATTTGGATATGGATAGTGGAGACAATGGTGAAGGTTATTTGGTGGCTAATATGAAAGGTAAAGAAGCAGTGATATAAGAATCTATAAAAGCTGCAATTGAAGAAAAGGAGGATGAAGTGGTGCAGGCAGCCACTGTCAGTATTGTTGCATCCACTGCTATTGTTTCAGAACCCACTGCTGGAGTTATTTTAGCTACTGCTAGTTCAGTTTCCACTTCAGAGGCAACCACTGCTACAATCATAACCACCACAATAACACCAACACCAAAACCCAAGGAGGCAGAGAAAGAGATTGTTGTACAATTGCTTAACCTAAAAAAATCTAAACCAATCCCTGCACCTAAACTTATTGCTAAAAGTTTGAAGATTGGTGAGCCTGTGCAGAAATCATTAGTTCCTCAACCAGATATTGGAAAGGGTAAAGGGATTGCAGAGCCTGCTTTGGAATTTGAGAGTAGAGAGGAACAAATAGCATATGATGATGAAGTTGCTAGAAAGTTATATATGGAGTTAAATGCAAAGGAACTTGCTAAATAGAGGGAAAGGCAAGAGCAAGAAGAAGCTTCTCTGAAAGCTATAGAAGATTGGAACAAGGAACATAGTTATTTTCAAGCTTCTAAGAGAATGCAAAAAGAAATGACTATGGATGAATGGGGTCAGTTAGACATTGATACAAGATCCAAGTTACTAGTTGAAATGATGAGGAAGATGAAACATGACAGAGAATTTAAAGCCTGTCAAGCAAAGAAGAACAAACCACCAACCAAGCAAGAAAGATGATGAGGTTCAGCAAACACATGGATATGAAAACTGTGAATTTGAGGAACTGCTCTTATGAGAAAGTTGAGGAGCTTTACAAAATTTTCAAAAGAAGGTATGAGGACTTCATCCCCATGAATTCTGAAAGAGGAGCTGAAATGATAAAGAATAGACAAAAGAGAAAAGAATCTATGATTGAGGGGTCAAGTTCAAAAAGACAAAAGGTAGATGATAAAGATAGATTGGATCAGTATATAATGGTGAGTGATAAAGTGTCTGAAGAGCCTATTAATCCTACACCTGTAAAATCTATACACCCTATCATAGACTGGAGGATTGTCACAGAGGATGAAAGAGACATTATTGAGCTTACTAGAGGAGATGGAAAGAAAAGCCAGTATTATACTTTTGGGTATATGCTATTCTTTTTTACTACAACTGATTTAGAAAAGCTGTGGGAGGTAATGTATTTTAGATGTGGAAAGCTTGGACAAATAGGAACTGTGTCTAGATCTATGTGGACAGCATTGAAGTGCATGTTTGATCCTAATCCAGAAGATAAATGTTGGGAAGCTTGTGTGGTTGAAGAATGGATGTTGTATGCCTATCCTAGAGTACATGCTATCAAGACTACAGAGGAGAAAATCTTCGTGCTACTTGACAGAGATTATCCTATGATGAAGATTGTAGCCAGACAGATGTTAGAAGTGAAGCTTGATCTGCAGTGTACAAAACCAACTCATTCTATTGTTCATCCACTGCCGAGGAATATTGAGAAGATTGCATATTTAGAAATTCCTCTAGCCATCAAAGGTAAGCCTCAAGGTAGAATGAAAAGAAAGGCAGACAGATCAAAAGCATTTGAAGAAGAGTCTGAATCTGATAAGGAGAATGAAGAAGTTGCTGGGTGTTTGGATGCATCCTCCAAATAAGGTATTATGGGCTTAAAAGAAACTTGAGGATTTTGATTGTGAATATCAAATTTAGGGGAGGATTGTTGGGATTTTGGTTCGCTAATGTAAAAGATTCAAGTATGGAACCACCGCCAAGATTTGATACCACAGCCTAGAAGGATTGGAACCATCGCTTAAGATGAACCATCGCTAGTAGCAGATTATACCACCGCTAATGTAATATTCCACCGCTAGTATGTTAGGTCGGTTTAACTAGTAATATTCTAGAATGTCTTGAGTAGTACGTTTTGTATTTAGATAAGTATGGTAAGTATAGTCATCTTGTAGAATACGTAATGTATATTGTGAAGGAATCCTTAGCCTATAAAAGGAGGTCCTAGGTTAGAGTTAGATATACGTATTGGTTATATCTTAGAGTTGATACACTTCAAGGTTGTAAACCCTAATACTATTCAGAGTATTCATATATTAATATATTGAGGTGTTTAGTGATAATCATCGTTATTCTTCTTAAGGTTAAACATTAAATTCCGCGTAGTGTTTAACAGTTTATATTAGTTTAAGCCAGCTTCTATATAAGATCGTTTGCTCAACTGGGATCGACACATTGGATCATACCCTTCAATTGTTTGAATTCTTCGGACTCATTTGGAAGAGTTGGAAGTTGTTCAAAGTAGGTTATGGGGTCCAAGTCGACGTTGGCAACGGGGTTGACATTTACTTCTTCTTCGTCCGGGGAGTTCGAGAGAGCCCGAGGTCTTCTTCCATTGACCATGAACCGTTTAGAGGGTTGTTTGGTGAGTGGTACCATGACGTGATCGGCAAGAAAATGATCATCGTTGATAGGAGAAGGTTGCATTGCACTAACATACTCACGGAGTCGTGTTAGGAGCATACCATAGGGAAGTACCATGTTGGTGACTTTGAAAACACCGGCCATTCTCTTCACCATGTAATAGGCAAGGTCAAATGGTCTTTGGTGAATGAGGCAATAGATCATTTGGACAAGACATGCATTTGGATGGTCTTTGTTTCCGACCAAACTAATGACATTTTCCCTAAGAATTACTTCCCATTTTCTATAGATGGGATGCATTTCGAAGAGTTCCATTTGAAATGGATCACGGTGAATAAGCTCTTTGTTGCGGTTGAAGCAAGATTGGTCGGCTCTAATTTTGAAAATGGTGTCTCGAACAATTGCGGGGTCATCAAGAGGAGTGCGGTAGATTGGTTTGGGATCTAGTGCAAATGATTGGGTGGATATTGCCTAATCTTGGGAGTACATACAAATTCCTTCACAAGGAATGCGGAGGATTTGTGAAAACGTGTTGGGGGTAGAGTAAGGCTTTGATTATTGATGATAAAAGCGATTGAGATGCTATCATCACTATTTCGAATGATCCTAACACTTTTGTAGAACTCAAAGATGAAACCGGACAAATTTGTTCATCAATATCAAGGATACAATCAAAGTTGATTGCCGAGAAGACTTGACGAATGTCGGTATTTTCAAGGAAACATTCTTTGACTACACAACCTTCGTGAATGAGTCGTTTTTCAAGTCTTTTGAAAATTTTACGATCGGTTTTTGAAAACTCCTCTTTTCGATAGTATCTAGTGAGGTAGTGAACGATATCATGGTGGTCTTGTTGGGTAGCTTTAGGCATGGTTGATCCTAGAAAAACAAATATTCCAATTAGGTAAAATCTGTTTGAGATGGGTTTATGGTTTTGATTTGTATTAACAATGTTGTAAGCACAATAGAATCTTACTTATGTGAAACTCTTTTCTAGTGATTAATTTTGCAAAACCTAATTTCATCAATTGATGTTTTAAGAAGAAAATTGAAAACCATAAACCCTAGGATGAAGAAGATGACGAGTAGAACATATGAGTGTAATTACTTACAATGATGTTCAAGAAGGAGATGCTCGAGGATATGAAGCCTTATGGAGATGAAAGCAGCAATTGGGTCGTTTTTGTGTTTTGTGAGGAGAGGGAAAAGAGCAGAACTGATTTTGAAAAGTGTATAGTTGGTTTCTGTCACACGGTTCCCCCAGCTCCCTTGTAATTAGGATCCGGCTAGTACAACTTGTGGGATCCGGCTATTGTGGACAGAAAGAGAGCGTTTGGTGTTATTTTTATAATAAGTTATACACTAGCTTATGGAACAAAAATATCTTTGAGGTTCCTAATTGTTTGGTCAATGTGTTTTGATAGGTTAACTATCAAGGATCTATTTGTGACGGCGACGTTAGTTTTACGATCTTTAGAGAATCAAGGAGGAATACTATTCCCGATTATGAGTAAGTCGGGAAAGTGGCGAAAAGAGACTTTTTTAGAGACTAAAAACTATAAACGTTCTAATTTATTAAAAAAATTATAAACATATCCATGTAAACGTAAAATGGCTACTTTGTAGATAAGTGGACATACCTCTAAACTCTTGATATGTTTATAGAGACCATATATCTGAAATATTTCATGAGCTTTTAAAGTAATTCGTTGTACTTAGTATAAGTAGGTTGTGAGTACTTTTAGGTTCTTCTTTGAGAGTTGGCTTCATTTTTCTTTGAATAGCAATGAAGACCTTGGAGAAGTCCTAGCAAGAAGGTTTCTAAAACAAGATTGTTAGAATAATCTATCACTATCCAACATAAGAGAAATAATTTGTTTTGAAAGATTTCCTTCTTTGTAGTTTTCAATCACATACGGATCGTATCAAGTTTTTAAAGTACAACATACTCTAAGAAACTTGGTAACGAAGCTCTGATGCCAATTGTGGAAAACTAGAAGGGGGGGTTGAATAGTTTTACCAATTAAAACTTTATTTTAAAATATTTAGATCGACTTATGTCAATCTATTCAGATGTGTATGTTGGATGTTGATAGATGGATATGTAAGTATGTAATGCAAAGGTAAAGAGTAAGAACACAAAACCACGACACGAGTGTTTATAGTGGTTCGGCTACAAGGACACCTTCCTTGCCCTACTCCACTCCCTGAGTCACCTACTCGAGAGTTCATTTGCACTACACGACACAACTCCTTATGGCAGAGAAGCCTTCACAACATCGCCTACTCTTTTTCCGGTACAAGGCTAGACACCGGGTTCTTCCACAAGGTAGAACCACACTTATCACAATGTCGCCTACACTTTATCCGGTACAAGACTAGATACCGAGTTCCATTACAAAGGAGGAACTAATACCATACACTACACAACACCTATCCTAAAAGAGACCCACTCCTTATTACAACATCATCAAGGATATCAATATCCTTGGATACAACCTATCTTTATTTGTACATCGATACACCATATCGATTGTATACCCCTGGCATCTTTCACTAATACCTTTGACTTGACCCTTTTTGGCATCCTTCATTAATGCCTTTGACACGGACGTTCGACACCTTTCACTAATGCCTTCGTCTTGACTCTTTTGGCATCCTTCACTAATGCCTTTGACACGGACGTTAAGCACCTTTCACTAATGCCTTTGTCTTGACCCTTTTGGCATCCTTCACTAATGCCTTTGACATAACACTTCTAGAGAGGAAGAAAGAACTATCAACAAGAAAACTTCAGTAGTCTTGATGATGATGAAGCATGGTAACTCATGTACTTGAGCTTGCTTGACTTCAAGAGGTGGTGATCTCACCTTTAAGAGGAACCTAGAGAATCATACAAAAACAAACACAAACTACATAGAAAGATCCTTTGGACCTGAGGTTAGAGATTTTACAATACTAGGTGAAAGTATATGTAGGAGTGACAGCCTACAATGAAGAAATGGCTCACTATTTATAGAATAAAATATGCTACTGTTCCACGGATCCCACGGATCCCTTACTTGAGGGATCCGTCCAGTGTAAACTGGGGGAACCGTGGGACGCTCCTCTTTGCCCATGGGTTATGGGTCATGGGTAATGGGTTATGGGTTATGGGTCCTAGACTTTGGACCATGGGTATCCAAGTAGATACAATGTATCTAGAAGATGCAATGCATCTAGTCCATGGGTTATGGGTTAGCTCCATGGGTCATGGATAATCCCCATTATGACTTATGCATGATATCATGCAATTGGTTATGGGTTATGCTCCATGGGTATAGGTTATGGACTTTGGGTTTTACCCAACTACACTCAATGTATTTAGTCAATGGGTCAAATACTTAAACTTCTACCCATTATATTACCCATTATAATACATACTAAGTATGTATATATCTACCCAATATGTAAACACTGGTTGTTGTACATATGTATTACTAAATCATGAAAGCACTATTACTTGTTTAGTGTTTTATGTGAAAATGTAAGTGTGTTAGTAAACTATTGGCTCAAACCATTTACGTATTTTATTTGTTTCGTTAAAATGATTTTACGTTTGTTATCGACAAAACATTAGAAGATCGTAAAATATAAATAACTTTTTTATGGCTTATTTGTATTAACAACAGCTATGTATATCTGTTAAGGAGTGAATTAAGGTCAAAAGTCCAAATCTTTTGATAATACTTTCCTCTCTATGTGCCACCTTCTAGGTTGAAGCATTTGTTAGTATATTTTGTTTTGTGATTTATTATAAGTTTATAACAATGAACTTTTCTTAAACTATAAAATTTTGTTTTTCTACATAAGTTTGACATTTTTTAATTTGTCTAACAAGTTTGGTTACAAAATGCCGCTTAGTCACTATCAATTTTTGTTATGTTTATTATATTTGTAACTATAGCATTTATATCGACACAATCTTACACCATTTTCTTAATTATTTGTGATAGCCCAGATCCAGCTCGATAAAGCCATTACCAATTGACTTGTTCTAGTCCATATGTCGTGTCATGTAAATTGAGGAACCTTCGGATAAGTGATTGTCTATTATTATCGAGAAAATATCTTTGGACCCGTATGTAGAACGATTCAAACTTCGATTCAGCTTCTAAAACAAAAAATTATATGTTTTTAAGAAAAAATAAATAAATAAAAAAAAATAAAATAAAAAAACCTTGAGCCCACCTTAACAGAAATTCCTGGACCGGGATATTTTATTAATTTAGCGAGATATTATTATATCAATAAATTAATAATTTATAATTTAAAGAGGTTTTACGTATGCCTTTTTAAATTTTCAATTCTAATATACTCGCTAGTTACAATGTATAAACATTAGAGATGAAAAATAAATTTGAAAAACAGTTCCAATTAACATTTTATAAATTCACATTCAAAATTATGAAAATAAAATTAATTCTTTTTGTTGCAATACGAGAAGACAACCCACCAACTCTTTAATGCAATAAGGAGATTTAAAATAAGATCAATATACATATTAAGTTCAACAATAAACAAGTGACTATGGATTCATTTTTACTAAACAATCTAAGGATTTTGAAGTGTATCTCTCTCACACACACATATACATATATATGGATTTTTAGTAATTATTAATTTATAGTTTCGTTATGACTAATATATATATATATATATATATATATATATATATATATATATATATATATATATATATATATATATATATATATATATATATATATATATATATATATATATATATGTTATCCTCGCTTTTTATAAAGATAACATCACTTACGTGAATTGGACTAAATGCGTAGTATACTTTGCCCATATGGACTAGTATCGTTTAAGCGGCAAAGCAATTGTTAGTTGAGCCTATAAATACCCCTCATGACTCTCCATGAGGGGTGAGGTTAATCATTAGGTTTTCATTATTGTTTCATCCTTAATAAAACTTATCTTGTTTCTCCTCCCTCTCATTACTTTCTCTCTCTAAAAGGATGAAGATATTCATCTTCTTCCACCAAGACCTCCTAAAATCACATAAATCATAAGAAAATCCATCCTAACAAGTGATATAGAGCCATGGTTATTGTTTGATGATTTATTGTGGTTTCGAATCATGTTTTTAAGCTGTTTTTGGTACTTTTTCTTGGTCGGAATTTTTTTTCCCGAGTATTCGTATGGTTAACAGTTTTTTAACATGGCTTTAGTATCCTTTTTGGTCAAAAAGTCCTTTGGTCTATACAAGTTTTCAATATCTGTTTTGAGTCTCTTTTGGTCCAATCAGATTATCTCATCTCTTTAGTCTTTTTGTTACCAATCCGTAAGTTTCAAGTGGTCAATCTGTGGTAAAAAAGGTCATCTTATGAGTTTTTCTGGGTAATATGAAGATGGTCAGAATCTTGGTCAGAAAATTCGCCGGAAAATGGTCAAAGGGTCAAAACCCTAGTTTTCTACGCCTAAGGACATTCTTATGCGTATGGAATACGTTTAAGAGCTTACGAGTAAGAAAATTCTTACGCCTAAGCAAATGTTACGCATAAGGCAATTTACGCGTAAGTTTTTTTTACGCATAAGACTATGCTTACGCGTATGCCTGTTCTACGCATAAGAGTCTTAGCCTACGCATATGGACAAGAAACTGTTACACATAAGGAACTTTGTTTACGCTTAAGTAGTTACGCGTAACCGTTTACGACTAACAAAGACTTACGCATAAGGTGTCGACTAAAAAGTTATGCGTAAGACACTTGTTATGAGCAAGATCAGAAAAACTTTATGTGTAAACTGTAATAAGACCAGGACCACGAGGGACAACAAATACCATTTTCCAATCTATCAACCGACCTCATATATCATACCATCATCAGTCCACGAAGGTCTTAAATCGAAACAGTAAAGACTCGATCTACATCTAAAACAACTAGCAATCCTCTAAACCTACATCTAGACTCATCAATATACCCTCACATCACTCATCAACTCTCAAATCAAACATGACTCAAGTAAAAAAAAATCGAAAACTGAAAATTAATTGATCTGAGTTTGGAGCCAATTTTTTTTTTCAATCTTTTCTAGATTGTTGTAATTGACCCATAATCATCATAGATCCTTTAGAAGACTTAGCTTCATTAAAATATCTGGATCATTCGAGAAGAAAGTTAGCAATTATGTTAATTTCTTTTCTTGATTCGTTCATAACTCAAAATAACAACGCAAAACACTAAAATTAAACCTACCCGAGACCTTAATTAAAGATCTTGAAGCTACATGTTCAATTGCTCTTCATCCGTGCTCAGAAAGAAGGGTGTTTTAGTGTGGTTGTTCGTGGGTTTTGTTGATGTTGTGACGAAGTAACAACGCAAAACACTAAAATTAAACCTACCCGAGACCTTAATTAAAGATCTTGAAGCTACATGTTCAATTGCTCTTCATCCGTGCTCAGAAAGAAGGGTGTTTTAGTGTGGTTGTTCGTGGGTTTTGTTGATGTTGTGATGAAGTAGGACATATGATTGATTGAAGCTTGAGATTGAGATAATTGATGCGATTTTTCTTCTCAGACTTGAGATGGGAGATGAGAGAAGTTTTGGGAGAAGTTAGAAAGTGGGAGGCGGTGTATTTGCAAGATGTGTGATTAGGGTAATATTATTGTTAGGGTTATGAAGTGTCATGTTAGTCTTATATCCGAGCATATAATTGAGTTGGACCGGGTCTAAGGTCTTTGATTTGGATACTGGGCTTTTTGATAAATCTCATATGTGGGCTGTAACATAAATGGTTGGACTGGACTGGTCGCTTGCAATCGGTTAACTCGTTATAAGAGATTGAGTTATAAGAAATTTCAGTTTCAAAAGATTTTTTTGGAAACAATTTTTTAATATTGGAAAACTGAGTGGTATCTTTGGTATTGATAATTTTCACGGAGGATATAAATTCACGGCTTGAGCGAAAATTTGAAAAAATGATTACGGGGTTTTTGTACGGTATTATTGATGCGAAACTGAAGTGACATTTCACGGGTGATCTTCTTTATCATTGAGACGTTGGTTGGTTGGATGCATGTCTCAAGATAACTTGTTGGGGGCATAACTGTCACTTTAAGTGATTATTAATTGACAATTTGGTTATAACTGATGTAAGGAGTTACGTTGCAGTACTCACAGTGTATAACTATCACTTTAAGGAGTTACGTTGTAGTGCTCAGTGTCACACGGCGTTGTGGATTGTTCAAGAATTTAGAACAAGCAGTAAATCACTAAGTTGGGATGTTTACTTCCTTTTCAAGTTAGTTGTATCGGGTTTTCTCCATATGTGGTCATTACTATTAGCCGGTGAATTCAAAGGAGGTTCGATTTTAGGTTGGTTTGAGAGAATTATTGAGAGTATTTTTGCGACATATTCTCACGGAATTATGCTCAATCTAAGGATTTAATATTGCATGAAGAAAAAGGTAATCTACGACATGTACGCAACATTATGATGATTCCGATAGCTCGCAACCATCAGGAGGGAGAATTTGGTGTTTCATCTTCTGTAATTGGATTGACAAAGGGAATTGTGCTTAATACCAAGAAGGAGAAGTAGTGTGTACATCGTGGCTTTTTACCAACTTGGATGCAATACTAAGTGAGTTATGTTGTTATGATGTTCCCGCAGCGACAACCATTGTGTTGCAATCAAGAGTCTACTTTCTCCGTGCGTGTTGGAAGAGTGTTGTCGGTTCTGTGAGGAGCAGAAAAGAAAAAGGCTCACTAGTTAGGAGGGAGTAATAACCTAACTAGACCGTTATAGTTGAAGTTCGAGCTACAAGGATTTGTGCCTTCAGACCAAAGATCAAATGCCGAGATCGTCGGAAGAAAGAACTTCAAGTTTGCCTCAGTATCTAGACTACAAAGACTCAAGGCTCAACAAAGTCAACATTGTTCATTATTATTGTAATTTACTTTGTTTTGTACTTATAGGTCTCATTGTAACCATTCACGTGTGACGATATCTTGGAGGAGATTGTTAGCCTCGCTTTTTATAAAGATAACGTCACTTACGTGAATTGGACTAGATCGTAGTATACTTTGCCCATAGGGACTAGTATCATTTAAGTGGCAAAGTAATTGTTAGTTGAGTTTATAAATACCCCTCATGACTCTCCATGAGGGTGAGGTTAATCATTAGGTTTTCATTATTGTTTCATCCTTAATAAAACTTATCTTGTTTCTCTTCCTTCTCACTACTTTCTCTCTCTAAAAGGATGAAGATAGTCATGTTCTTTCACCAACAAAGACCTCCTAAAATCACATAAATCATAAGAAAATCGATCCTAACATTATATATATATATATATATACACTGGGGTTTCAGAAAAATTATTATCTTATTATTTTATCGAATAGAGTCCAAATTTGTATTGGTCCTAAGTTGGGATTGGACAAATTATTAGTTTATTGAAGTTATTAATTTATCGAGTATTAAACTATAGAGATTTACACAAAATAACTAGAAAGATGAAGAAAAGATATGGTGACTTGAATGAAGATATGAATGTTTTAGAGAGATAAAGAGTAGAAGATGAAAACAATATTCATATGAAAACACACTCAAGCACACCCCTCAAATGACCATTTGAGGGGTATTTATAGGTGGAATACATGAAAACCTAAAAGGCTTTCCTTTGGGCCTCGTTGGACTTGGATTGGGCTTGGGGTACTTAAGCTTATAAACGGCTAACATACCCTAAAGTTTAACCAATTAGATTAGCCCAATCCACGAGCCCGTTGACTATTCTATCACGATATCTAACACACTTTACAAAGTTCCTAATCGTGAATGACCATCACTTCTAATAAAAACTATTAAGGCTAACAATCTCCCCCTAAGGGGTGGTCATTCAAAAGATGCTCCACTTGATTAGGTCTATACTTTCCTTGAGCTTGAACTTTGCGTGTAGATATAGAATAGTCTTAATTCTTTGTTCCTTCATGCTTTGTGATCTATTAATGTGGTTGTCTGCCGTTGTCAACTTCGTTGGTTTGTGTCTCCACGTCTTTCTCCACCATGCTCACACTTCTATTTGTCTTTAGGTTACCAATGATGTAGTTCTTGAGTCTTTAACCTTTGAGTAGCCTTTGATTTTGATGAGAACTTTCATGTGTTGTTGGTATGAGCATGTGGCGAGTCTGCACGATCCATCCACTCCGGAGCTTCCATAAGAAGAAAACATAAAAGCAGGTTAGTAATAAGCGGATTCCGCACTTACAAGTTTGAATTTCGAGGGTGTTAACAAAGATAGTGTGAAACACATCTCTAATTCTCACAAGGGCCGTTCTCGAACTGAGTCCACAAGTGAGATAACGCGATATACCAAGTACATCTGATTCGGATGAGTCATTGAAGTACACCAAGCATCACTCCACGACTATAGACCGTTTGAGACACACTAAGCGTAATCCACGGGAGTTACCAAGTGACCGTCGTGGTCGCTTGATGTTGACCTCGGCAGAGTTTCCATTCAATCACCGAGGATCACAATTGTGAAACCTCTCATAAATGTTCGGCGGATTGCTAAGACCCGTAGGACTCTAGAATATATCACTTGTGCCTTTAATGATGAACAAAGAAGCGATGCCATGTCAAGTGTTCCTATGAGATCTTTGATGAATCTCGTGGCTCTAGACTCATAGTGCATTTGGTTTTCTGAGCGGAGACTGGGAGAGGTCTCCTTCTTCAATATCAACGATCTCTAAGAGAAGGTCGACAGGTTATGTAGGGTTCCCAGTGAGAATGAAACAAATCCTTTTGAGAGGAATTGAGTGGCTAAAGGTTTAGTGCAAGCGTCATCGGGTCCATGACGTCTTTGTCTTCAATACCGGTGTCATCTAGTGACAACCGATAGTATATGTATTGAACCCGGTTTCGCCCTAAGGTTGAATATGGAGGCTATTTTTTTCACCCTTTCTTTTACATTTCTTTTAATTCTTCAACCCTTCTTTCCCCTTTCACATTACTCCTTTTTCATCATACCTAAGGACTTCTAGTACTAACTATTTGTAATGTCCTTGGGTAGATCCCTCCACTCTACGGTGGATCATAGGACTAATTTCCTATCGTTAGTCACCTTATAACTCCATGATTGTCCTATTGTTGCCATAAAACCATTTTTCATGAAAATCTCAAAGTGTTTATGATTGAAAACATGTTTGAAGCACTCGTGAGTTTTATATTTTCGAAACACTCCCCTTCACATGTGCTTATAAATTTGATAGAAATCGCACATAGAGGGTAGAGTTCGTGACTTTTGAATTGATCGACTTTAAATGAACTAGACCGATTCGAGACATGTTTACATCACTAGAGAACTAGCTTGAAATTATTACCCGTCCCGTCAAGTCATAGAAAGTTTCTAAATGGTACATTTCACGAATTTAATTTCTCGCCAATTCATTGGTTACGATCGAGTCGAGCTCTTTTAGATTCAAACAACGATCATTAAACCTTTTTGATCACATTTTAATCACGTTTCTCCCTCAAAATAGCATATCTATGATGTTTTTGAAACACAATGATTAAAAGATATGTTTTTCAAAACATTTGGAGAAACCGATTTAGCATGAATTTTGGAACAATTTTGGTTTAATACTCCCCTTAAAGAAAGCATATTTTTCATACATAAAATTTAGAATCAATTAAGGGTTTAGAGGAGTTATCTTGGTACCAAATGTGAGAGATTTTGAAAATCTTTTGAAAATTTCGAATCAATGATACGCAAGATGAGAAGATTTTAAAAAATCTTTTGAAGATATTGAAGAAGAATTATCTTCATTTGTTTTAGGATAAGTGCTCGATATTTATGAAAATCGATTTTGAGTAGCACTTTCCTTTCTTTAAAGACAGGGTTGCAATCAGAAGTAACTGCAAGCCATCATGTTTTTAGGAATAGCGCTTGAAAAATATTTAAAACCTTTGATTTGGTTAAGCACTTTCCTTTCTTTGAAGCGCGGGTCTGAACCGATGTGTTCGAAGCCATTAATTTGAAGTCCGGGTTTGTCATCAAGTATACGAAAGCCATTGTTGAAGAAATTTTGAGAAACGACATGTTTTAGAAAACAATTAAAGAAATCTCGCTCAAGCATCCGTACATGCCCGTATCGTTGTTGAATGACATTTCTAGATATGTACGAATATCGATTATACGAGACATGTCGTGAGAAGAATATTTTTGGATTTTTGATTTTCTATTGTTTTTGAATTTTTGAAAATTTTATATTTTTATATTTTGCTTTTGTTGGTTTTTCAAATTTTGTATTTTGTTTTTCAAAAATATTTACAGCGAAGATTTGAGGAAAGAGAAATTAAGTTGGGACAAGTAAAAGTGGAGTTAAGAGTGGAACTAGAAAAGGATTTCCACATGCGAAATTGGCATAAAGTTCTTTTCTACCACATGGGGTGTATGAACCTTCAACACTTTTACAAGTACCTGCATCCACAGAAGATGAATTCTCACAAATAACAGTGTTAGAAGTACATGATTCCTCACGGTGAGGGTGATCACTATCAACGGTTGTAGTGGATCTGACTTCCTTATCCGAATGATTGACACTATTATCGTGTTTGGTGTAAGTATCTAAAATCTTTCTGTGGGAATCCATCTAAGACCTATTTTGTTGAAAACTTTGCCCGTGGGAATCCACCTAAGGTAAGATCTAGGAGTTGTTTTCTTATCGGATGCAATGGAAGACTCATTTTAGAAAAACTACGTCCGTAAGAGATCGTCCTATTAGGTGTCTTTTGTTTGTCTTTTTATCAACTGGGTTTGTTTCTATTTGGTGTCTTAGTGGATTGTGCCTTGGCACGAGAATTATCTTTCTTGAGATATTGTGAGACGATGCATCATGATTAATGAAAAGACACATTTTTACATGTAGTATGAGACAAATTCAATATTCTTGTTTAAGATGTGCTTTAACTTTGTCACTACGTCTTTTGAAAATTGATTCTTGTTCGAAAAGACTTAGAATTCCTAGTGTTGTTTTCTAAGGTCATAGCATTTTCGTTTGCAACTTCTCTTAGATGCAAGCCAATCCATAATCTTTTGTAGAGTGTTCTAGGTAATGGTTTACTACTACTAGAAGTGCCTTGAAATCTTGTAGAATTCATCACCCTAGATGTTGCACCTAGAATTCCATCTTTTCGAGTCATGCCTTTTCCTAGCTTCTTCTAGATAGTGATTGTTGACCATGTCGTTAGAACCGATGATTCTTTAACTTGATTTTTGGTCATATTCGTGTACTAGTCTTAGAAATGCCGGTGTAAACACTTTTCTTTATCAAAATAGGTTTTCAAAACCTTTGATAATTCTCTTTTAATAGGCAAAGTCATGGAGTATTTGTTTTTGACAAATCATTTTCTCATTGACTTTTGGAGGAAACGAGAAATAGACATTTTGGTTTGAAAACCGGTTTGGGAACATTTGTTTTCTCCTCGGTGAATGGTTTTTCAAGCTTAGTATCCATGATCTTTCCTTTTAGACATACCACCGAGAGCTCAAAAGATCATTTTGCTCTTTCATGTCCTTGTAGGCACGCTCATATGATGCTTTGTCATACTTGCATTCCTCGGTTTTTCGATCAAGTGTTTAAAATAGGACACGTTTTCTTTTTCAAGTTTTTCAAGAGCTTTTTCATATTTTGAAACAATTGGAGGTCTCATCTTGGAGTCTTTCATGATCTTCAAGAATATGTTTGTAAAATAATAGACATGATATCGGTAGTCATAACATCTTCAAGAGAGAATCATTCAAATTTTCCAAAACTTTGATCTGTTCAACACTTTCATTAGCTTGCTTTACTGTGGATTTATGATCCTTGACAAAGTCATTGTTTCTTTCAAAATGCTTGTTCAAAATGAATTACCCTTGAGTTGATGGCATTCGGTGAGGGCAATTCTGCTTTCAAAAACTTTCTCTGCTCGATATCAAAACTAGAAACCGGTTGTTAGGTGTAATAGTGGTTTTAGTTTTAACGATCTCTTGAAGTCCCGCAATTCTAGTTTTCACATTTTCTAAAATACTTCTAGCATCACTTGTGTTAAAAGGATTGTTTGAAGACATTTGTTCAATGTTCGGTTAGATATTACTTTTCACATACACATCAAACCATAACACAAAGTAGCATATAGATGGAATTCTAGAGAGAAAGTTAGAGGTTTAGGGAACTTAGTGAGAGAAAGTGAAAGATATTATTATGAGCTCCAACTCTCTACCTTGGAAGGTAGAGAGTATTTATAGTCTTACATAACTCGCCACACTTTGGGGCGTGGATCGGGCATACGGTGGGTAAAGACCCGTCAGTCCTCCACGGTGTTACTTAACTAAATTACTACTTAACTTAAAAGAACTACGACTACGAGCTTTCTAACGATTACATATACTTGAGGTGACCGACTCTTTAATACCGGAATTTCTAATTCCTAACAATCTCCCCAAGGAGGTCACCTCAATCATGTACCAAAATTACATAGAATACAAATAGATATTACATTAACAATTGATCTTGCATTCTTGATGTAGTCCTTTGCTCTAAGCTCGTAGTCATTGATTCTTCACATTGCATGTTTGGTTATTCAAGTGGAGGTCTTTTCTTGATCCACGTGATGATAATTTTGAGCCATCTTTTGAGATCATCACTATCAACAATCTCGAGACATCCTTTGTGGTGTTGGTATTTGTGATGTTGTGACTTTGGGACCGACATGCTCACATTACGGATCATGAAATCTTCTCATCGAGTAGCGGAAGCTTTGTTGAATCATGATATTGGCGGCAGCGTAGCGAAGCATGGTGTGAAAATATCGAGTCATTGATGCACTAATCATGATTTCTTTTGAGATGAATGTGTTAAGTGAGCATGCGGCTATGGATTGACCGCTTCATTACGATCATTGCAAGCGTCGGGTGTACGCATACAACGATTAGCAATAAATCGCACGAAAGTGTCTTTGATCACTTCGTTGAATTGAGTACACGACCCACGGTTCCCGTTGATCGATACAAATCTTGCTGTGATCGGTAGGATTCCTAAGAATCTCCTTGACGGGGTTTCGCATGTTGTTCTATTTGTTCTCAAACCGGAACATCTCAAAGAAGACAACACGGAGTGAGTGAACGGTAATTTTAAGTCCACCGATTGATGAAAAGAGATTTGAAAAACAATCGTGTATTGCTCAATAGAAATTGTTTTGCAATACAACGAAGGTTTTATTGAAAATCAATTATCAATCATAAAAATACCTTTTGGTTTGAAAAATGAGTACACGATCAATGTGCTAAAGAAAAGAGTTTTTAAGCACAAAGACGGTTTTCAAAGGTATCCGTCAATCCATAACTCGAACGAGATTGATTCAAGAGATTGAATCGCCCCATTGTTTCATTCGGTTGTCACATGGTTGATCTATATAATAGATCTCACATGCCACCTACCGGGAGCTTGTTTGATGTTGGCTCGAAGGCTTTCCATCTTCATTGTGAATATGTAAACACATCACTCGGATGTTACGGCAATACCACAAGGATAATCGTGGGACTCAAGATATAATCTCTCTTTCCACATTGTGTGAAGCAGAGAGTCTTCATTGAAAGTGTCCTAATGAGATTTATTGATGATCTCGTGGCTCTAGACTCAATTTGTGCATATTTGGATCCTATAGCGGAGACTAGGGAGGGTCTCCTTCTTCAATATCAACCATCTCTAAGAGAAAGTCGATAGATAATGTCGGTTCCCGTGAGAATGAAACAAGTCCTTTTAAGAGGAACTTGAGTGGTTTGGAAAGTTGAAGTGCGGTCGTCCTTTGGGTCCATGACGTCTTGTCTTCAATACCGATGTTACCATCGGTAGCATATGAAGTGAACCGGTTTACGCCCTAAGGTTGAATTAATGGAGGCTATTTGTTTTCACCCTATTTTCATTCAATTCTTTTAATTCTTCAACCCTTGATTGCTTACCGAGACTTCATAGCTAGAACCTTGTTGGGTTTATTCGATACTAGCTCGGTCTTAGTCCGCACTCTTCCCTTATCTCATTTTCTCCTTTTATCATCATACCTAAGGACTTCTACACTAACTAGTGGATTGTCCTGGGTAGATCCCTCCGGTTCGGCGGATCATGGGAACCAATACCTAACCTTATCATCCTTATATCACCGTACATAAAGTAAAGTTGGTCGGTCAATTTGGTATTGTTCATACGCCATTGGATCCAATTGAAAACCATTTGAAAATCAATTCGGATACTTGTGATATATTATCAAAGCATTTTGTACTGAATTGTTTTGATATTTTAAACGAGAACTCCCCTCAACATGTGCATCAAGTATTTGAAAATGTTTTGCACATGGAGGCAAGAGAAAGAATTAACTTCTTTGATTACCATTTTCTAAAGATATCAACATCACTTCCCATATCAAATCAAGTAAATATAGCATTTAGGGAAGGATGAGGTTTCCATAAATTTGCTCCCCTCAATATGTGCCTCGAGGTTTGAAAAGAGTTTTGCACATACTAGAGGAACACGCACATGGGATGAATGATCACGTTTCAAATCAAAGGTTTAAGATAGATGCTCCCCTCAACATGTGCATTGAAAATTTGAAATCGTTTGTCACATGTGGGAAGGATAGCATGTACATTCTTATGAAACCATTTACCTAATTATCGGTTTAAATCCAATTTAAATCACACATTCTCCCCGATCACAATTATCAAATCATTTGAGATTTGTGATCTCGTATAGATTTAAATTGATTTTGAAAGCTTTTAAGGAGAATTGTGACTTGATTGTGAAAGCGTTTTAAGCGATAAGGATCGGATTTTAAGACTTTAAACTCCATTTATAAAACATGCATGTATATCTTTTGAAAACAATTTAATGCCAAATAACTTTTAATTTAATTGAAATCATTCTCCCCTCAATCAATGACATAGGTTGTTGATTGAGAGATAGAGATTTTGACAAATAAGTCGATGATTATCAAAAATAGAGATCGAGTTATTTTTCAAAGCATTTAGTTTTCAATGAGATAAATGTTTATAGAATCGAGCATGGAATTTGAAAACATGTTAAAACATGGCTCTGTTCTTTCTTTTAAAACCGGGTTATTGCTGAAAATGACAATAAACCATTTCTCTTTCTCCCAAAAATATTTTTGATTTTTGAAATTTTTTTTTTTTTTTTTTTTTTTTTTTTTTTTTTATATAAAATTCGAACAACATCTAAAGTCCCGTGTCATTCTTTGAATGACAACATCAAGACCGTAGATATTATCGAATCGAGAGAAACATGACAAAATGACAATATTTTTGAAGATTTTGAATTTTTCAAATTTTATGGATTTTGAAAGTTTTATATTTTCTATTTGATTTTGAAGGTTTTATAATTTTGTATTTTGTTTTTCGAATAGATATATACAAGAGATAAATTAGTTTAAGAGAATGATGAAATGAGTACCGAGATAAAGATATCGTTCAACACGTAGTAGAAGAAAGGAATCAACATCTCTTAAACTTTCGCCACCAAAGCATTCGAGGCTTCTAAGAAAATCGTGCGGACATGAGCCTTCTCAATATGAATCTTTGGTAGCTTCCCCAAACCGACAAACATCGAATAAAGACCATTTCCTAAGAAGTAGAGTTGAATACAAAGCGGTCTCATTGATTGTAGCTCGGCACCACGAAGAACACGAGAACACCAAGTAACGAGTTGAAACATTGATCGTCTCGGTGGTTATCAAATCCGGATTAGCGATTACGACCGATCACATGAACTGTTGTGCATCCCGAGGTATACCTTACTCTTGAGATTGACCGGTTGTCTAGTTAGGGAACAATATATCAACATCTTCATTTTACCAAGTGCATTCGGTTATATAACATATAACCAATCGGCACATAATGTACACATGTACCCAACAAGAGTAGAGCGATGACATCCATGTAACATGTTGAGTCACTAATCATCTCTGTGGATGTCAACTCGAAATAAGCGAATTAGCTCGATCAAGTGAACATGTTGTGCATATAACGGAAGCACTTTATCATAAACCGTATATAAGATGTCGATAGGCAATATCATCTCACGTTCCAAATATTCTTCTCACATTTCTCCCAATGAACAACGAAGTAACAAAACCAAAGGTCTCCGAGACCACTTCCCCAAATAGTTGGAATAATATATCCTTCCCCAAATAGTTTTGATACCTCGAATCAACAAAACATAATATATCCATAAACTTGAAATCTTGTGAGAAGAACTCAAATAGCCCAAATGAATCTGTGAGAATCAACTGCTACATAAACTCTCTCGACTATCTTTATCAACCCATATGTAGACAATTTGAAGTGACCCTTTGTTGAAGAAAAACCCGATATACCAAACTTGAAGCGAAGTCGAATTCCCGCATTTGTGTCTTAAGCTTGCACTTAAAGATGGAAGAGCGATTGTCGAGAATTTATGCTCCAAGCAAATCTCTAAGTACTCAATACTCAAACGAAGTATGAGACATTAACACCTCTTGCGATTATCCACAACGACATCTGCGTGTGACCTTTGAGTAAAACAACGTAACTCCTAATAGTGATAGTTAACGGATCTTCAAACATCCATCCCGACTCTCGGTAACTAGATAAACCAAGTCTTCAACTCAAATTCATAAGCCCGAGCAAGATATCAAATAAGAACACACCTTTGTGAAAGTCAACTTCAATCTCAAATAAGTGATAAATGATTAACTCGAAGTAATCAACTTGTGTCAAATGCCCACCACGTGAATAAACATACAATCGGATGTACATTGACCCTTGAATGAACCGAACAGATGATTTCCTCATCATTAATGCATTCTTCCTTAAGGTATTCATGTAGAAAGCGATCCGGAAGATTCACCAATAATGTCTTTGAGCGGATGAGGAAGTCATTTTCCTTAATGTTCATGTGGTTGATTTATAGCATGCACATTGTGAGGACCAATAATCCGCGAAGATTTGGCAAAGGAATACCAAGGGCGGATCATTATTCATGAACAATAATCCGTGAAGATTTGGCAAAGGAATACCAAAAGCGGATCATTATTCAAGATTGCAAGCGCAATATTCGATAGTCATTATCAACGCCTAAAGGAATAGCGGAGATTGGGCTTCTTGAGTAGTCCGAGTTGTACTTGTTGGATGATCAACATTCGCTAGCGGTTGGAAATACCCATCAAACATATCTTGAAACAATGAATCCCAAACAATAAATCCCATTTATCCTTAGTAAGTGAAGCATTAGGCGTTGAAGAGAGTCATCAAAAATCAAGTAATGAATCATTGCTAAAGAATCGAGCAAGTCTAATTGGGGATTAAATTTTGGCTTTTCAATCTTCCCAATTAGTGCTCTCCCTAAAGCGGCGAAGATTTTCAAGTGTTCTTCTCGGCCGGATTAAGAAGAAGTCTTTAGATCATCAAATGCAATTAGTCTTTAGTCTTCTAATCATGTAGCTTTCAAATGTAGATTAGGATGTAGACTCGACCTTCTTCAAGATTATCCGAATGGGAAATAGGCAGTTAACATCTTCTTCACACCAAAGGCATTCCGTTAACTTGTAAATAGCAAATCCCTTAATTAAAATCCTCCCAATCAAACAAGAACGAGAAAGATGTTCATCAAAGAAATCAGCCCAACAACTAGAAGCACTTTGTCATTTAATCATATCAGCCCGTGTGAAGATGTCAACCAACGGCTCTTAGAAGAAACTACATGTGAAGATGATCCGATAAGAAGAATCTCGGTTCTTACATGGGTTAGGAGCCATTTGACCATATATTCTCAAATATCAGTCAACCATGCAAAGAATTCACACTTCTTCTCCCCCTCAAGAATTGCATACAGAGATGCCATTCTTGATTAACCAAGTGATTATCATCCAAATGTATTATATTCACACTTCTCCCCCACAAAATTAGCACATGATGTCGCCATCTTCATTATATTGAGCAAGAGGAATAAGAGTAATTATCAGTAGTCCGGTTCACTTGATGGTGAAGCGCATGGAAAAAGCATGAAGCATGTTGATGAAGAATGTCGATGAGAATGGTCATAAACATGAAGATTTCTCTTCTTAAGAAGATAAAGCGCCTTGAAGCGTACACCTTTCTTTTCTTTGAGGCAGGGGCTGAAGTGTTATCTGCAGACGCCATAATGATGAAGTACGAGGCTGAGCGATTTGAGCAGGCGTCATTGTTAAGAGCCCGGTCATATGTTTAGAGCCGCCCGAATCCAAATACCAAGGGACGATTTATACGACACTGCTTTGGACAATGAGACGAGAGAGAATTGGAAACATTGGATCCCCACGTCTTGATGGGTTCCTTTTGGTTGCTAAACAGTCTTTGAATCGTGAAACCCTAGATGCAATGGCATTATCCTAGGAGTGAACTAGTAGAGGCATCGAGACTTAGTCAAATGACATTTTGTGCTTAATGGGATTATTCTACCGGTTGGCTTCCAAACCTTATGAGCACTATTCTCGGCATAGTGGATCTAGTTAAAGAGCAAGGTTTGCCATTCGTGAACATTCGACTGTTGGCTTCCTTTGAAATCCTACATTGGTAAAAACCTTCCTGTAGGTTTCGAGATTATGTCTGTTTTGCTTTCCAAACTTTCTTAAGCGGGGTATGATTCTTAGATCTCGAAATAACACATCACATTTATCATGATTACGGAAAATAAACATTTTTACATGTTTTGCGAGACGACATAAGGCCTCGAATTAATTTGATAAGCTTAGAGCTAATACTAGAACTAACACGATTCTTTTGTTCAAATCAAACTTCTTGTCCCTATGGTGTTCTTTTACTTCCTTATCATGATCACTTTTAGTTTGCGTAATCCTATCCTTCTTTGCATTGCTTCTAGGTTTTGACCCGCTAACTTTAGTGTCAATCTTAACATCTGTAGAAGTAATGATGGGAACATTACATGGCTTCACTACTTTACGCATTTACGGTCTAGAAGTCTTTGGGATCGAAATTCTAGGAGGCACATCAAAGGTTGCTTGCTTGAATTTTGACATGGAACAAGGCATATCAAGGGTCACATGCTTGGCTTTAGGCATAGAACAAGGCACAACTATTCTATCTCGCCTATTGCTAGATTTCGGACTTGTGACAATTACATACTCTAAGAGTTCACGAGATCGTTTGGCATCCATGCAGGCATAGGCTATAGTACTATCAAAGGTTTTCTAATCTTTCATCTTCAACAATCTCACGGAGACCCTTCAAACTTTCCTTAAGGTATGAGAGGTATGCTTTATGTGCAAGTTCATTATTCCTAATGGGCGGAGGAATATATAACATATCGATAGCATATTTATCTGGCGAAACCTTAGGAGCAGTATTTGCAATTGGGGATTGGCAACTTTCCTTTCACCTCACGCTTGATTCTCAATATCGTTAAGTAAAGAAGTTATCTTTTCAATTTGTTTATCATGATTAACTTTAAATGAATCACATAACTCTTTGTTTTGATCATTAACCTTTGAAATTTCGACTTTAAAACAATCATTTTCCTTTTGCAAGTTATCAATTATGTTTTGAAGTTGGAAATTCGAGAATCTAAAGGTGGAGGCATATGGGAACCAGATCATCCTTCTTTTCACCTTTCGGTTGTGAAATTTGGGCTTTCAATCTTTTGATCGTGTTATAATGAGCTCGAATTTGTTCATCACGTTTGCTAATTTCAAAAGCGCATCAAACTCGGGAGCATCGAGAGGATGTCTTGATATTTGAGGTTTTAACATTTTCTTTGAGATGTTGATGTTTTAATTGCAAAGCAAGATGTTCAACTTCTAATTTAGAATAATGTTTGACCAAGTTATCATGATCATCTGTTCTATTTTCTCATGCAATTTTGAATTTGTTGTTTCAAGCTCAATGACACGATCATGGGAGACTTTAGAGCAACAGATAATTCATGAAATTGAGAAGCATTAATGGAACAATTTGTAGCGATGAAAAACACATCTTGAGCAATACATTCATAAATCGATTCTCATTCGGTGTATGCAAGTTCTTCCTCTCAATCTCATTATATTTTAATTCTCTCTCATAATCACTAACCTCAACAATCATTGCATCAAATACCTTTTCCATTTCTTTAATATCGAATCGTCCCTTTTAAGACTCTCAAATTGATCTTTTAGTTGTTTAAAGAAAGGCATGACCTCGGTTAAATAGCATTCTTTAGTTTGCTCAAAACCCTTTCCCTTGATTATACGGTGGGTGTGATCCTTTTCTTACAAGTTTTCTCAAAATCAACAAATAGTTGAAAGATAACATATTCATCGATTAAGGTCTTGCTTTTAGTGGCAAGAGATCTAGGAACTAAGTGCATTGGTGTATTAGGAGGATACACAGTTGATTTAGGCGGTTTCCTACAAGGGATTCTTTTCAACAAGATTTTCGACTTTTGCATTTCCATATCCTTTTTCGAACACTTGTTCGGGGGTTAATAGAGTCGAGGCTTAAACTTGTTCAAGGAGATCCAATTTTCTTTAGTGTAATTATGGGGTTTGATCGTTATGTTATTCTTTTTACACTCGGGATCTTCTAACTTCTTATTCATTTTCTCCTAGTGACTTCATCGATTTCTTATCTTCCTCGGTGCACTCAAGCGCAACTAGGTTTACGCCTAGGCTTAAGGATTTCATTACCATCATAAAGCACCTTATGAGCATTTCTAGCCTTTTAATTACCTCTGGATTTGGTTCCTCAACAAGGGAATGCTATGCTTATCGCTTAAGACTCGATGCTTAGTGATCATGTGAGCGGTTTGAATGGTATTCCTTATGCGTACAACTTATTTTCAAGCTTGTTTTCAAAGTTTTTAGATTGGAAAAATCATTCAAAGTTTTGATTCCTTAGCCTTGAATTCTTGCTTAAGCATTTTAACATTTTCTTGAAGTTCGTGTTTTGCTTAGCGGTTTTGGAAAGCTTTTCTTGTAAGGAGTTTAACTCTTGTTTTAATACTTCTTCTCTAAAATTACTTTTTCTAATAATTATGCGCATTTGGATATCCATCTCACGCTCACGAGTGGTAAGTTCAAACTTAGCACGTTGTTCGTATATGGCAACTTGATCCTTATAGGTATTGAGTTCGGTGGTCAAGGAATCATCGAGCACAAATGTAGTGTACTCATGCAATCCATAATCATCATTTTGAGAAGAAGATGCATACCTAGGTGCTGCGAAACTTTCATGCAAGTTTCTCTGCATTAACGTGCCTGAGGTTGTGGTGGTGCATCTCTATCTTGGGTACATCCGAAGCTTCCATGTAGCGTTCCTTTGCATTAGCTTGCGGGTTGTGGTGGTGCACTCTCTCTCTTGTGAACATGAGCATGAAGATTCTATTTTAGCATTGTCCGACTCATCATTATTTGTTTTCTCTAACATTACGCATTCGGCACACCCGATTCTTCCATAGATACATTACCCAACTTATCACAACAATCTCTCAATTGCTCGACACTCATTCACGTTTTCATCCTTTTGTGCGGTTTCCTCAATGTACTTTTCACATTATCCATGAGTTGGATAAATGTCTCAATGAATTCACAATTTCCATTCCGGTATGTTTTTGAAGGAAATTCGGTCAAGTGTTGATCGTATGTCTCTGAATATTCCCCAGCGATGAATGGTTGAAATTGTTTGTAGATTACTTGAAGAGCTGCTTTGGAACCATCTTTTGAACTTCTTCATTGGTAAGTTGCGACTTTAAATGCTCTAAGTTCAACACAAGCTTCTTGTCAATGTAGGTAAGTCTGGCGGAAAAGAGCACTACATGTTCGATCTGACTATGGATAACAAGCGTATGAGGTGCGAGATGAAGTAGTTGATAGGGCTCAATCTTGCATTCCATTTGCATGGCATTACATGGCGGTGCAATTCATTCTCATTGTACTCGAACATGAAGATCTCACATCCTCGTTGTTTAATTCAAACATCTTTAATCGTTCGATGTAGCATCCATTATCATTATTATCCCGACATCATACAATTTAAGCATACGAAATCCTTTGGGTCGGTAGAGTAAGACATGATGTGGTAGAATGCACGGATTTTACTAGTCTATGATTTAAACCAGAAATAGAATCTTTCGCGGATTTTACTAAAATCAAGACTAAACCGTTAAGCAATGACCAATGGAATGTGTTAAGGCGACTAATGGATCGACACAATGATAGACAATTGTGTGTTAGGTCTTATGATTGTTTGTGGGATAAGCGAGATGTTGTTTGGTTGTGATTCGGATTGGTTTATGCCGTTTTCACGAGAAATTTAGGTCTAAAAACTTAAAACCTCAATAACTTATGTTCGGGCGGATTTAGACCTCGAAGATTGACCCGTTAATTCGGTCTATTCTCCTCGTTCTCACGGTCGTTTTGATGGGTAGAAACGCTGAAAGCGGAGTTCTGGTTCAAAAGTTATGGCCGTTTGAAGTTTTGACGGAAAAATCAACCAAGTCGCTCTGAATTCTTGAACCAAGTCGCTAACAACTAATTCGCTACACCACTAAGTCGCTAGAGTTCCAAGTCGCTAGACACAATGCAAGTCGCTAAGTAGTAACTCGCTACCCTCAAGTCGCTAGCAAAATTTTGGCGATGATTAGCTACACAAGTCGCTAGAAATGCAAGTCGCTAAAGAGCAACTCGCTCTTGACCAAGTCGCTACCACCAAGTCGCTACTCGTAGTGGAGAGTCCACTACTTGTACTTTAACTCGCTAGATCTAACTCGCTAGGTTTAAAAGCGTAACTCGCTACAATTTTGTGAAGCAAGTCGCTATGAAGAAACTTATCCGTGAGCTAAGTCGCTAGCTTGAAAAACCTTATAAACTTCACTTTTCAATCCAAAACAACCCAACCAAGATGATTCAAGCTTACCAAATGAAAACCTAAACACTTGTGATGATTCTAAACATAAAAGTACCAACAAAATTCAAACTTTAACACAAGAAATCAACCAAATGATGCAAAACCACTAAACTTTTCAAACTCAAAACCACCTAAAACCACTATAAATCCAAAGATGTGCAAGATATGATCTAACCATGGCTCTTGATACCAATTGTTAGATATAACTTTTCACATACACATCAAACCATAACACAAAGTAGCATATAGATGGAATTCTAGAGAGAAAGTTAGAGGTTTAGGGAACTTAGTGAGAGAAAGTGAAAGATATTATTATGAGCTCCAACTCTCTACCTTGGAAGGTAGAGAGTATTTATAGTCTTACATAACTCGCCACACTTTGGGCGTGGATCGGGCATACGGTGGGTAAAGACCGTCCGTCCTCCACGGTGTTACTTAACTAAATTACTACTTAACTTAAAAGAACTACGACTACGAGCTTTCTAACGATTACATATACTTGAGGTGACCGACTCTTTAATAACCTAATGTAATCTCGAATTTCTAATTCCTAATGAGGTGAGTCAAAAGTAGCACTTGATGTTGTGTCATCTTTGGGCATCGTAAGACGGTAGCTTGCATTATCATTTGCTTTCTCTGCCGAGTCTGGATACGTAAATTCGTATTCTCAGATCAACTCTATTCCCAATTTTCTTTCTTTGCTAACAAGACTGTACTTGAGTTTCGGGTAGTATATCTTGAACCGACGATACCTCGAATCTTGGCTTTGAGGTTCGAGGTAGCATTCGAACCAAAGTCATAAAACAGTTATTCCCAGTTGATTTCTTATCCCCTGTTTCACTATAATCACTGTTTTCAATACTCTGCAGATATTCAGGTGCATCTGGCTTAGATTCAAACAATGCTTCAGCACTTCGAGCCTGTTCTGTCAACGGCTTGCGCTTCATATGCTCAACGAATGAAATTGGAAATCTCAAGTCAAAATATCTTAAGTGATCTGGAAGCTCATTTTCTTCAACCTCTTGCTCATTATCAGTTGACGTTTTCTCATTTTCAGTCAAATTTTCTTCAGTCTGGGACACCGTTTTTTCAGTCTTAGGATATGGAGCAAAAAATTGAACAATAGAGTCCATATCAATCAATGGAAGAAAATTGTTGAGAAAAGACATGGTGAACGTGTGAAATGAATTTGCGGATCTTGTAGACGATAAAGAAGTGAACTTTGTTTTTGAAACGTGTTATCCAAGAACTAGCACGGTAGTCAATGAGCCGAAAACATTATACTCAATCTCGGATTATTGAAGTTCGAATTAAACCGTGGTCGAAATATACCAAAATCAATCAACTCTTTCAAGTATATATAAACCACTAGAGGTGCAAGTTTAAACCGGTTTTCAAAAAAACCGGACGACAAAACCGAACCGGTTTTCAACAAAACCGGTTTTACAAAACCGAAACCGGTTTAGTAAACCGAACCGGTTGTACCGGTTTTAAGTTTTTCCAATGGACCGGTTTTTACCGGTTCTAAAACTGGTAAAACCGGTTTTTGAAAAACCGTTAAAACCGATTTTTTTTTTTTTTTTTTTGTCGAAACCGCTAAAACCGGTTTAAACCGTTAAACCGGTTTAAAACCGTCAACGTTAAGTCAAACTAGCCGTTGATTTGAATACCGGCTAAAACCGGTTAAACCGGTTAAACCGGTTTAAAACCGTCAACGAAGTCAAAGTATCCGTTGATTTGAATCTGGCGAAACCGCGAAACCGGTCAAAACCGGTTTAAAACCGGTTTTAACCGGTTTTAACCGATTTCGCCGGTTTCGCTTTTTAAAACCGATCTCATTGAAAAAGCCATCGTAGTACAAGAGACGTTATGGCATGTTTGTTACCGTTTTTGTTGTCTTTTTTGATTTTTGAGTACTTTGAAGCTAGAACTTGTAGTATAAATATGTGTTTTGGGTTGAGGCTTAAAACACATCAAATCTCTCTATTATCTCTAATTTCTTTATAATGGAAAACACACAATCACAACAAGCTTCCACTAATCCTCCCTCCGTTGGGTCTTCCCGGTCACGAAAACATTACACACAAGATGATGTTCTTCATGTTAAACCAACCGCACGAAATCCGGAGGTTTTTAATCATATGGATTTGTGTGTTATGAAGGATGGGACGGAAAAGGCGCGTTGCAAAAAATGTTTGAGCTTTTATGCTTCCGGGGCTAACACTACACTAAAGGCTCATATAGCCAAATGTTCCGTGGTACCTCAAAATGCCGACGGTACTATTGGTGAGGATGGTCAAATTTGTGTATATGATAATGATGCGCTTCAAAGAGATTTTGCGGGGTGGGTCATTCAATATACTTATCCATTCAACCTCTTCGACAACGCCAAGCTTACGGCCATCATCAAAAAGAGGCTACAGGCGGTATAAACAAGTAAGTCGTACTAAACTTAGAAGTGATGCTTTTAAATTATGGGAAACGGCTAAAATGATATTATTAATGGTTTTCATGATTATAAATATGGTGTTTCTATAACTACGGATGTTTGGACCGCACCACATGGTTCTAAGAATTCTTATCTCGCCGTTACGGCTCATTGGTTTAATCCGAATCTTGGTTATTAATGAAACGGACAATTGCTTTTAAACTATTTGGTTATCCACATACGGGATCTAATTTAAGAAAAATTTTACATGACACTTTAATTGAATATAATTTAGATGATAAAGTTTTTACGATTTCACTAGATAATGCATCTAATAATACTAAAGCTATGGAATTGTTAAAATTACGATAAAACCCATTTTAGATGGTGCTTTTTTCATTCCCGTTGTGTTGCTCATGTTATAAATTTATCCGCTCAAGCGGCATTAAAAATATGTGAGAGATTACGTTTGGTATTTAGGGTATATTAACAAATATATATCGCTCGTGTAATGAACGACAAATTAACTATAAACGTTTTCGTAAACAATGTGGTGAACCATGGCTAGGACCGAAATTAGATACACCTACTAGGTGGAATTCTACTTATGTTATGTTTGAAAATATATTACGACAACGTTCTACTTTAGATGCTTTTAATGAATTACTTGTTGATAAAAACCGTTCTACTTGATAGATGAGCAAGATTGGGATCGACTAAATGATTTAACTAATTTTTACAAGTTTTAAAGAGGCAACAACTATAGTATCGGTGTTTATTACCCAACTAGCCCATTAGTTTTAAATCAAGTTTATGCTATGACGGAAAAATTAGACTAATTAAAAGACTCACCTACTCAAATGTTTAGAAAATGGTTAAAGTTATAAAAAGAGATTTATAAAATATTTTGCTAGTTTACCTTTGGTTTATACTTGTTCCACCGCACTTAATCCATGTTTAAATGTTGGAGGCGAGAATTTTAATAAGAAGAATAATGGAAAATTTAGAATTATCTTTTGGGTTGGACGGTGAAGATCTCAACTATATAGAATCTCAAGTTTTAAATTTAATGATTATTTTAAAAATTGTTTGAAATTTATGCAACAAAATATGGTCAACAACCAAACCCAATTATCGACCCAATGCGGGCGGTTCGTCCCGAATGACAAGGGACATTAACATAAACCTTTATAATACTTTACGTGAAGACGCTACAAAGCGTCAACGATCATCGGCCCGACAAGCGAGTTGGGACAATATATGGCTACAAACTTTTAACAACTTTAAGTCCCGATGAGTTTGCAAACTTTGACATTTTGGCTTGGTGGAAAGAAAGGAAATCCAATTTCAATTTTAGCCGCTATGGCTCGTGACTTATTAGCGGTCCAAGCTTCGACGGTAGCTTCGAATCGGCCTTTTCTCATAGTGGTCGAATTATATCGGATGAAGGACAAAACTTAGCCCCGAATCCGTGGAAGTATGTGTATGTTTGAAAGATTATATGGACGGAGTAGATAGGGTACAACATCAAACATCGTTGGAAGGTTCGATTGAAGAAGTTGAAGAAACTATAGCACAAGAAGAAGATGACATGGGATATCACCTCCGCCACCGAATTTGATGAAGGTGAATTTGAACCATTTGATGTTGAAGAGTTAGATGTAGAAGAATTTTGGATGATTTAATTTCTTGAGTATACACGGTGATGGCAATGCAAGCTCGATATACTTGAGTATACTAATATGTTTTGGGTGATGGCCATGCCGAAGCTCAAAATGTATTAGTATTTATTTATTTTAGTTCTATAATTGTATTGTTTAAATAAAAGTTATGATTGTATTCAAATGTATTAGTATTTTATAGTTTTAGTTGTATGATTGTATTGTTTAAATAAAAGTTATGATTGTATTCGAATGTATTAAATGTTTTAAATTCGAAAAAAAACCGAACCGGTAAAATACCGATAAAAACGGATCCGAACATTTAAAACCGAAAAAGCGATAAAAACCGATTCGAACATTTGAAACCGAAAACCGATTCGAACATTTAAAACCGAAAACCGATTCGAAAACCAAAAACCGAATCGATTTTGGCAAAACCGGTTTTAAAACCGGTTTTGAAAAAACCGTAAAACCGGTTTTGTGCACCTCTAATTAACCACACCTTATAATACCAAATAATCCAACAATAATTCGGGCCCAAATCAACCCTCGTGATGTCTAGTAGAGCCCAAGTCCAAAGATAAACTAATACTAACCCTAATTAATCGGACTATATAAAAGCCACCAAACCCAACCAAATTGCTCTTAACCCTAATCTCCTAAACCTAATCCTCTAAAAACGCTACTTTTTCTTTCTAATCACAAACCAAATTCATCGACTCTCAACCAAACTCGGATAAAAATCCATCCCCTGTGTGCTTTGATATAACCGATCAACACCAAGAACCAAACAAAATCTTGTAATATATTCTTGCTATTATCTGAGTCAAACACCTATTTTCGAGGCTTCAAGATCTTGTAAAGATCTAAGGTAGGTTTATTGTTCAAGGTTGTGTTATCGGTCTTTTCAAATAACGAATGTAAGAGATAATCCAAACAATTTTATTTTGGTTATTTCTTTAAGAGATTCGGATAGTTGAAAGAAGTAAAGCTTCTTATATGATCTATGATGAATAATATCTTGTGGATTTGTTCTTTGAACAAACCGTTGATAACACAAAGAGATATCTGAGATCGATGGTTTCTTTTTGCGTTTTTCCCTTCTTTTATTTTTTGGTTTTGATTGTAGTATGAGATGGGTTACCGGTTAGGTGGTGATGGTGATAGCTGGTTTGTCTGATGTTGTTGGGTTAATGAGAGTTGGATTTAGGTGTTTGTTGTAGTTTGTTGATTTTCTGGTCTCGCTTTTTTTTTTTCTAAACCGGTTTTAATACCCTTTGTTCGTAAAAGTTATGCATAAAAACCTTGGTTATGCGTAAGCTTTTGAAAAAACCTTATGCGTAAGCTTTTGAAAAAACTTTATGCGTAACCCCTTAGGCGTAGATACTCTTACGCGTAAGCTTTTTGAAAAACCTTATGCGTAAACAACCTTACGCGTAAGCTTTTGTCTAGAAGCCCTTACGAGTAAGAGTTAAGCGTAACCACGTACAAAATACTTTCCAAGTAAATTGTAACTGAACTGAAGATAGGCATAAGGTCTTAGGCGTAAAAATGGGGTCTTATGCGTAAACCAGGAGCCTTACGCGTAAAAAGAGGGTTTTGACTTTTTCGTTGACTTTTTCCGACCAACTTTTCCGGCAACGTTTTTCAGACAGCTTTTTCCGACCAGTTTTTGTACCAGTTTTAGACCACAATAACCGGTAAAGATTAGAACAAAGACCTTTAGTACAAAATGATCGTTGACTATAAGCTTGAAAATGATACTTTGTGGACAAAAACTGCTTTGACAGAATAAGAAAAGGACTGCTTTGAACCGAATATGACAACTGTTTGGACAAAAAGGACCGATAAATATGAATTCTTGGACACAAACATCAAGTTATAAGCAAATCAAAAGAAACCGATAAACAAGATTTTGGACCATAATAATCATAAAGAGAACCGCTTTTTAAGCATAAACGAGACAAAGATGCTAAAAAATTTAAGACGAGATTTTTGATATAAAAAGACATGATTTTTCAACAAAAAACACTTCTAAATCATCTTTAGGCTCTTGATACCACTTGTTAGGACCCTTTTATCAATCCATTTCACACAAAATAACTAGAAAGATGAAGAAAAGATATGGTAACTTGAATGAAGATATGAATGTTTTAGAGAGATAAAGAGTAGAAGATGAAAACAATATTCATATGAAAACACACACAAAACACATTACACACCCTCAAATGACCATTTGAGGGGTATTTATAGGTGGAATACATGAAAACCTAAAGGCTTTCCTTTGGGCCTCGTTGGACTTGGATTGGGCTTGGGGTACTTAAGCTTATAAACGGCTAACATACCCTAAAGTTTAACCAATTAGAATAGCCCAATCCACGAGCCCGTTGACTATTCTATCACGATATCTAACACACTTTACAAAGTTCCTAATCGTGAATGACCATCACTTCTAATAAAAACTATTAAGGCTAACATATATATATATATATATATATATATATATATATATATATATATATATATATATATATATATGGTTAAAATGAAAAGTTTCTTATAATGAAAAGAATGAGAAGTCATGTGGAGGTGACATGTGTCACCTTTGCCACATCACCATGCCATGTCATGTGACATGTGTCACCCCACCCCGCAAAAAAAATTCCACCAAAATTTTTCTTGCATCATAGTTATAAAAATATTGCATCACAATCATAAGCGTGATGCAAGAATCGATAATCTTAATGCACTAAAATTATGATTATGATGCAAGAACTTTATAATCAGTAATGCGAGAACTTATAACCTTAATGCACTAATAAATTTTTGTGCATCTTTATTATAAGTTACCGCATCATAGTTAATAGTTAAGTGCGTCAACTATGATGCACTAAAATCAATGTTATAACCTTAATGCACTAAAATCATGATTGTGATGTAGTAACTTTATAACTGTGATGCAGTTAAATTATAACCTTAATGCACTAAAATCATAATTGTGACGCAGTAACTTATAACTTTAATGCACTAATAAGTTTTGGTGCATCTTTATTATAAGTTACCGCATCATAGTTAATAGTTAAGTGCATCAACTATGATGCACTAAAATTAAGGTTATAACCTTAATGCACTAAAATCATGATTATGATGCAGTAACTTTATAACTGTAATACAGTAATTTATAACTTTAATGCACTAAAATCATGATTGTGATGCAGTAACTTTATAACTATAATGCAATAAAAAAAATTGGCAGGAAATATTTGGCGGAAAAAAGTTGCCTAAAAAAATTGGCCGAATTTTTTTTTTTCAGGGGGGGGGGTGGGGGTGGGGTATGGTGATGTGGCAAAGGTGGCACATGTCACCTCCACATGTCTTTTCATTCTTTTCATTCTAAGAACATACACACATATATATATATATATATATATATATATATATATATATATATATATATATATATATATATATATATATAGATTTAGTACACATGCCTAGCGGCATCGGTTTCTAGCGGCGACAATTAACGATATGCGATATTGTGGTAAATGTTTCATATAACGCTCAAAATAGAACGTGAAAAGATCTCGATGAGACCCGATTCACCGCTTGTATCGGTTTTAACGGGTCCTCTACGGTTCGTTTTGGATGGCTTTAATTGGTTAGCCGAAAACGGGGGCGACACCGTTACCGGTTGAACACGTTGGTCCGGTCCGGTATTGGTACATAGTGGCGGCAACACATATTTACCGATAAATAGCTTCCTTGAGACGTTATGTTTTCTAGTTTAATTCTTTGGTTTCTTGTTTCGACCAAATTTTGACGACGAATAAAATTTTTAGCAAATTGTTTTGTAGCGTAAGGGAATCATTTTCCTAATAATTTTTTTTTAATTTGAAATGTTTGATAGTAGCGGTCTATAGTTTTCGAAAATTTTGTGTGTCAAAATAATGTGATATTTTGTTGTTATTGAATTCGTGTGTTTAGTTTAGAAACATCGTGCCCTTTTGATGTTTAGCAAGTCAAGTGAATTTTTAAGCTTTTGGTTAATCCATCATTGGTTCGTGTGAGGTCGATCTAAAGTACTTAACGAAATTTGGTGTCATCACATTATTAATAAAGTAATCTTCATGACACTATATTTTAAAAGCAAAATAGCATATCTAACTAAGTAATCTTTTATATTAACTCTACCCTCTCCTTAGATGGTATTTTCGATTCGACAGTTCATGTGCGAAAGTTAAAACTAATTTTGCATACAACTTCACTATATTAGAAGTTGATGCAGCCTATAAAATTTTAGTATTAAAATTTGAGTACTCAAATCGGTAAATACGAAAGTGTGGTCACATCCTCGGTACTTTTATCTCATACAAGATTTGTAAATGACCCTTTACCAAGAAATCACATTTCCTATGATTCAAATTTCAAACCATTTCACTTTGGATTCCTTCTCACATCCTCGGTACTTTTATATTCTCACTAACTTTTCCAACCAAATCTGGTTACCTCGCTTTGGTTTCAAATTCGATAATTTCTCTTGTTAAAGAGAAAATTTAGTGGACTTGCTTTATAGACTCTAACCTTTGCAAAATTTGTGACTCAAGAAAGCACTTTCGTCATTAGATGACAAATCACCTTGAAAAACCCTCAATGATCTTGACAATTTTCAAACAGTACCAATTTTATTTTTTCAAAATCCTTTTGTAAAAGATAGTATAAAATATATAAAAATATTTCAAAACACACTTTCAACACCTTATATTGTACTCGTTCAAGGCGTTGACTATGTTCACTCGAGGTACTTGCCGACAAAACACCTAACCATACATTGACATTAATTAGCAACACATCATCCTTCCAAACAAATCTGACCATGGCCAAAAAAACAAAAAATCAGCTTCAAAAAACATCATTATTAACAAATTCACAAATTCCTCTAGCTTTTGACCAATGAAAAAGCAATACAAAAAAAACTCAAAAAGTATAGTACAAAATAATTCATTCACCATGTTGGCAAAATCACAAGTTGCAATGTGCAAAATAAATGTCTCACGCTACAAAAAATATTAATCATCGAGGCCTCTTATAAAATTAACCAAAAGAAAGCAATAGCAAATAACGACACAAGATTAGAAATGTAGCAAAATAAGGCCAAGATGCTATAAACATAACTGGTCCTATAATAATACCTTAACAAAAATGGTGTCACTATCAATTAGCAACATCATTGGCCTTAATTAGCTTTCATTTAGATGTGTTATATATCGACTTCATAGAAACATCACCACAAACTCTTAGCACCAAATCAGATACACATCTGTACCAAAAATAAAAGAAGTCAGATTTATATAGGAAAAAAAATCATTGGCCATGGAAGATTCGACTTGGGGTTGAATATGATTAACGAAAAAAAAATCAAAATAAAAAATCATCATCACCTGGAGATGCAAGTGATATTCATGTCTGGTGAAATGCTTAATTTCGTTAGAGGTAGAGGAAGAAGACGAAGGAAATCTAAAAAGTTATAATAGTTAGAAACTGAATTGACGTGAGATTTAGATTCATAGTTAGAAGACACTTCCACCCTCTCCCCATTTTTATGGCTACTAAATGAAATTAAAATCCATTAATTCTTCTTTTAATTGTCAACAGTAGATGTAAATAGCTTGATGTTAAGGAGTTGTTTTATCTCATCCCTAGCAATATAACCATCAATCTATACAAAAGAAATATTTATTTTCCGGCAAAACCATCAATATAAAGATGCCAAAAATCTTATGAAACATATATCCAAGAAAAATATCTACATATCTTTAAAAAAATGTTCCAACCCTTTCATATTATGTATAGATCGACAACTCACTAAAAAAAACCCTCAAAACATGAAATGCCTCAAAACATACTATTCCGGCCATAGCAATTATTTCAACAAGGCGGTATTCCGGTGCCATGATTTCTCACAGCGATAGCAACTTTTTCCCATGAGGCGGTCAGAGCAAAAGGAACAAAATTTTAATATATACAAATCTATATGAAGAACTTATAGATCTACAAGTCTGTATGACTCTATAGAAAAACTTTAAAAATTAATAAATATTTATAGATATATTAAACCTTAAAAAAATACCTCAAAACGGTAGTCCCGGTATTGGTGACGTCCGGTGGAGGTACAGCGGAGGTGCAGGTTACAACGTTGGTAGGGTTTCGTGGTGTTGGGGTTTTGGTGTGGTGGGTTTTGGTGGTGATGGGGTTTCGGTGGTGTTATGAAGAAATGAGAGTTTTAGGTAGGAGCGTGTGTGTGTGTTTTTAGGTGAGGTAAGTGGAGGTAAATGAATTGGTGTATGTCATTGTGTATGTGTTTTTAGAATTTTAGGGTTGGATGTTGGTTTGGTGTGTGTAAATTTTGGCTCGGATATTGGGTTGGGTGGTGAATCTTAAAATTTAGGTTCGGGTATAGGTTGGGGATATTGGTGTATTATAAAGAGTATAGATATATATATATATATATATATATATATATATATATATATATATATATATATATATATATATATATACAGCTCGGTTCCATTGAGAAGGTTTTCATTTTGAGAAGATTGAGAAATCTTCGTTTGAGCAAATTGATTCATGTTTTGATTTGATTCACAAGTAAACATCATTTTATGGTGAATCGAATCTATAGATCACAAATTTGATTCACAAATCATTGTTAAAATCGAGTTATGATGATGATTCATTAAATTTGCATGTATGAATCAAGTATTCTACATATATTGCAAAATCGAGATTTTTAACATTGATTCAATTTTTTACACATTTTGAAGTTTAATCACATTAAAATGAGTTTTACGCTTGAAAACATGAATCAAAGTTAAAATCTATCATTTTGAAAACCTTCTCAATCTTCTCAAAATAAAACCTTCTCAATCGATCCGATTCTATACATGCATATATATATATATATATATATATATATATATATATATATATATATATATATATATATATATATATATATATATATATATATATATATATATATATATATATATATGTGTGTGTGTGTGTGTGTGTGTGTGTGTGTGTGTGTGTGTGTGTGTGTTGCGTTATTATGAAAATATTCTTATAATAAAAGAATATGAAGCATGTGAAGGTGACATGTGTCACCTTTGGCACATCACCATGCCTCACCCCACCCCACCCCAAGCACGCCCCGTAAAAAAAATTCCCAAAAGATTTTTTTTTTCTAAATTTTTTCCCATTAATTTTTTTTACTGCATCACAATTATAATTTTAGTGCATTAAGGTTATAAGTTACTGCATCACAATTATGATTTCAGTGCATTAAGTTTATAAGTTACTGCATCATGCATCATAGTTGATGCATATTAACTTATAATAAAGATGCACCAAAACTTATTAGTGCATTAAGGTTATAAGTTACTGCATCACAATTATGATTTTAGTGCATCAAGGTTATAAGTTACTGCATCATGCATCATAGTTGATGCACTTAACTACTAACTATGATGCAAGAACTTATAATAAAGATGCACCAAAACTTATTTATGCATTAAGATTATAAGTTACCGCATCACGGTTATAAAGTTATCGCATCACAATCATGATTTTAGTACATTAAGATTAGACTAAAATACACCTTTGGTCCCTAAACTTGTGCATGCGCATCGCGATGGGACAAAGTTGGGCATTTTCATCGTTGGAGGTCCAAAACTTGTGTTTTTTACTCGTCACTAGTCCCTTGACCAGGATTGACATAGTCAACATGAATTTTCTGGCTTTACTTCGAGGGTATAATAGACCATTCACAATTTTGACTCAACCTTCAACCTGTGGACCAAATGTGATTATGCCTACTAGCCGCTTTCTTCCCCGACACGCTAGCATTTAATTTTCATGAACCAATACACCCACCCAACAAACAACTTTACCAATCATAATAACACCATTATCCGAAACACGCTTCATCGAAAATCGAATCGAATCTAAATCCTCATTTCGAACTCAAAAGACCAACCCAACTTCCAACAATAACATGTCGATCGATCGTATTAGCAACATGCGGATATAGTGATCGGTAACATTTTGAATCTGTTGCCTTTGTTGAAGCGGTAAGAACCTCTAGTTTAGCGAACCGGAGGTCTAAGTGGACTTTGCTCACCGATGTCATAGTTGATGAGGATTTCTTTTATGATTTAACATATGAGTTTTATGGGAGGCTTGTTACTAGACTCTTAAATCGGCTTATGGGTCCAATAAGAAAGTTTGTCTTCTATGTAGAGCCAAGATCAATGCTTGGAAGAGACAACTTTTATTATGAAGAGATTCGTGATTGGCTCTTGTTTTTGGCTCACATGGAGTTGAGGAGCCGATTATTAAAACTAGTATGGTGAACGAGTTACGCTCCTAACCCAACTTTACTCTCAGAGAGTTGAAACATCCGTACTTCATGTTTGTGCTATGGCTACTTTGGAATATTTTATGGCTTTCCAAATCTCATCGAGCTTAGAATTGATTCATGTCACTTTTCTAACCTGCAGCTTTGGTAGTTTATTGTTGGTTGTCCTCACTTGAGTCTCTTAAAATGAATCGTCCTAGTACAAACGAGATGAGACTATGGGATATTGCAAAAGTTAAGAATTTGAAGAAGTTAGATTTGAGATTCGGTCTTTATAATGTTGTGACGACAATCACAACATCCGATATCTTTCACCTGACAAGACTTCAAAATCTTGAGACCCTTACATTGGATTTTGGTGATTGCACGGTAAGAACAATTTAAGTTTTACACTTATAATTTTACAATGTTAAAGAAATGTGTAACAGTAATGAAATTTAATCTTTATGTTAGGATTTGGAAAATCCAGTATTAAAGTGTCGGTCACCTCAAGTATATGTAATCGTTAGATAGCTCGTAGTCGAAGTTATTTAATGTTAAGTAGTATTTAGTTAGGTAACACCGATCCGCAAAACCGTCAAGTTTTTCACACAAGCCGACCACTTGTGAATGGTCGACCGTGAAGAAACTTAAAAGCTTAAAACACAAATGCAATGAAGATCGAGAATAGAATGAATTCCGGGTCGTTATGTCCCACGGAGACTCAATGGTGTGTAAACACTTGATCGACGATAGAATGATCACTAAGGATAGTGATCAAGAAAGATTTGGATTGATAACTATACCTAAAGAAAAAGTTTATAAATTACAGCGACTTAAATGCAAATTAAAGAAAATTAAAAAGTTAAAATATATTAAATAAACGCTATCACTATTTTTAAAATGATGAACGTTTAAAACTTAAAAACGACGTTTAAATAAAATTACGAACGTACTAAATAAAACGTGAAAATAAAGAAGGAAAATACCTACGGATATGAAAAATACATTTTTACAATCCAAATAATAAAAGAAAATTATTAGAAAAATAAAATTATTTTTAAAACTATTTATCTAATTATTATTAAATAAAAACTATTTTTACTTATTTAATAATAGACTAAAATACAAGAAAATATGAAATAAAGCTAGAAAAATAAAATTATGACTTGGAAAAATCTAAAATAACAAAATAGAATTTTCAAAACTATTTTTATATTTTTCTGATTATTTTTGTATTTTCTAGGAATTTAAAACTATTTAAACCTAATTTTAATTGTGAAAAATACCAAATAAAAGGGGAAAAATAGGGGAAAATATTTTTTATGCTTTTTATAATTTTCTTAAACTGGGAAAATTGAAAAATTATTTTTGGAACTTTTTCGAATTAATTGCAATAAAAGCTATTTAAAAGTGATTAAAACTGTTTTAAATTGAGAAAATAGCAAACAAGTGACTAAAAATTATGAAAACTCAAGTAAAATTCTAAATTATTATTCTAGTTCTATGAAAAATATAAAATATGATGCTTATGTGTAAGATCCGAGAGCTGCAGTAAATGGAATCTAAATAAGACTAGAAAATAAGCAAATAAGCAAAATAAACCACCACATCACATCAAGCTATATTATACTAAAATAAGCAAATTCTAACCGACCCTAGCTACTCCTAACCTCTAATCGAGATCTACCAAGATTTTAAACTAGCGCTAATTCTACCCAAACAGGTTCTGACCCTCCTGTTTGAGCTTATCCACAAGCTTATCAGGAGGGCTTAAGTCAAAAACAGATATGTGGAACTCAAGTCCACCAATCAAGCTACAACTGGACCAAATATAAGACCCTAACTACTTGAAATGAGCACTGTGCAATGTCTGCAAGATCTGCAAAAAACAGATTTTTGACCTGTTTTGACTTTTAAAACAGTTATGAAGGTTGACTTATTTGAGATTTAAGATCAAATGTTGAACTGAAACGATATAATATGATGAAATGAAAACAATGCAAGCTCACTTATTAAGTTATACACCCATATGATAGATTATGGCAACCGATTTTCACAGATTTGAGAATGAGAGCGGTTTAAATGAAATTTTGACTTAGGCGCAAATGGTTGCAAAACAAGGATGATATTAGTGAAACAAGCTATAGCAAACCCTAAGCAACTTAACTACTCCAATAATTAAACCTCTAGCACAGTTTATAGTACTAATCCAAACACTCCTTTAATGAATCTAACAAACAAATTAAGCAATCTAATCCTATAACTACTTATGCAGACAATGAAATAAGCAGTAAACTAAGATCCTAAAGCTCTAACAAAGTGCTAAACACAAACAAACAAGATCAAATCCATGACAGTTATGAGACAGTTTTGGAAAATAAACTCACTTAATATCCAAATTTTAAATTGGGCAGTAATGATGACCAAATCAACCAAATCCAATACCAAACACTAAATCAGACCCAACTCAGTATCATTTCAACCCATTTCCATTTCTGAACCAAATGAGAACACCAGTTGACTTTCATTGACCAAATTCCAAAACTGCTTGAAACTTAAAAGCAAGCTTACAAAAAGCTGTAAATACCTTATATAAGCTTAGTTTAGTTTAAAAATAAGCTTCTAAGAGCTTATGAATAAGAGTTGGAAAGTGAAATTTACAACAGTTAGCTGGAAACTTGAAACTTATATGAGAACTTGGAATTACTATTTAAAAACACATTACACTGATAATGTTACTTGAATTCAGTACAATGAAGCAAAAGATTACATCCTAGAATTTAATTAAAACATAAACTTAAAAAAACGACATACTTAAAATTTTAAAACTAACTACTCTTTTTCTTTCTCTCCTCTTGCTTCTTTTTATATCCGAGATATCTTCCCACTTGTTTCGATTTGATCCCACCACTTTTTGGGCCATTGGATCACAAGCCATTTTTGGCCATTTGATCAATTTGCGCCAAAAGGTATTAACTGTTGGGGTTGAGTGAGTGGGTAGGAGATGCATTAAATGCAATTTGGAGGTTTGTTGAAGTGGGGAACAAGGATGAGTGAAGGTGAGGAGGGGGGATGGGAGGTGAAGTGTTGCAGGCGGCGGTTGGGGAGAAGAAGAAAAGGGCGTTTGATATGTTTGACCGTGAGGTTGACTTGGCTTATATTATGAAGGGGGTCAAACAAGGGGTCACAAGTGTATGGCAGGTCCAAAGGTGCATATGGTGCGGTCAAGTGGTACAAAGGGTCAAGGCTTGTATTAATACAAGGACTTGTTTTGCATTTTCGAAAATTCAAGGACCAAACCGCCAATATCTCAAGGTTGTTTCAAGGGACCAAACCGACAAGCTCCAATAGTACAAGGACCAAAATAGACATTTTCAAACTTCCAAGGACTATTTTGCCACTTTTCAAAGTGAAGGACCTTTTCCGCCATTTGACCAAAGATTCATTCAAGGACCGCTTTTGACAATTTAAAATATTTCGTGGACCTTGAATGATATTTTTCTTTATTTTGATTTACCAGGACTGTTTTTGACAACTTGTGAAACTTGGGGACTAAAGCGCCAATTTTACAAACTTGATATGTTTTTCATCCGATTTTAAACATTTTGCATTTGAAACACATAAAACATCGATTTGTGATATTTTCATCATTTTGATGCATTTTGAGTGTTTTCGAGATGATTTTGCAGTTTAGATTGTACAAAATGATGAGTATTTAGAGACTCATCAAACACCGTGGAGGACGGACGGGTCTTTACCCACCGTATGCCCGATCGGCCACGTCCGATGGCTGCTTTATTGTAAGATTATAAATACTCTACCTCCCAAGGTAGAGTTGGAGCTCATAATAAGATTTTTCTTTCTCTCACTAAAGTTCCCAAACCTCTAACTTTCTCTCTTAAACTCTTCTTCTACGCCACCTTTGTTTATGGTTTGATGTGTATGTGAAACCAATATGTTACAAATGGTATCGGCGCCATGGTTAGATCATCTCTACATATCCTTGGATTTCTAGTGGTTTTAGATGGTTTTGAGTTTGAAAAGTTTAGTGGTTTTGCATCATTGGTTCATCTCTTGTGTTAAAGTTTGAATTTTGGGTGTACTTTTGTGTTTAGGATCATTGTATGTGCTTGGGTTTTGATTTGGTAAGCTTGAATCAACGTGGTTGAGCTTGTTTTGGATTGAAAAGTGTGTTTTAAAGTTTTTCTTGGTAGCGACTTGGCTCTCGGAGTGAATTTCTTGGTAGAGACTTGCTTCAAGAAAGGTAGCGAGTTGTAGTGAGTTTTGGTAGCGACTTGGTCATAGCGACTTGCCTTTTGAGACAAGCCAACAAACAAGACACTTAGTGGATTCTCCACTATGGGTAGCGACTTGTAAGGTAGCTACTTGCTTTCAATTTTGATAGCGACTTGTTCTTAAAGTTTCTTAGCGACTTGGTGTTAGCAATTTGGACCTTAGCGAGTTGCTATTTAGCGACTTGTCATCTTAGCGACTTGGTGCATAGCGACTTCGTCAAAATTCATAGCGATTTGGAACTTAGCGACTTGTCTTGTTATTACTCAAGAACTTATTGCTTAGCGACTTGGTTCAAGGATTCTTAGCGTCTTGGTTGACTTTTGTGTGTAATACGGTTTCTCTTGATTGAGTAAAACCCGTGAAAGAATCTATTTCCGGCTTAATCATTGAGTTATAAAATCCCGTGTAATCATTAAACATGTCTACCAACGCACCTACAATCATCTCCATCGTTGCCGAGGATCTTCAAGCACTGGTTCAGATACTCGCCCACCCATGCTTGATGTAACCGACTACGACTCTTGGGCTCAAAGAATCGATTGTACTGCCTTGGAAAGGAAAATGGGGTCAACATTCTCAAATCGATTGATGAAGGGCCTTATCGATTGAGACTACAAGAGACTTAATTGATACAATTGCAGATGGAACAATGATCTATGGAATAGATGCACCAAAGACATATGATGAGCTCAAAGATAAGGAGAAAAGAGATTCGATGTCGATATCGTGGCTTCTAACATCATACTTCAAGGAAATCAAAAGATATCTACAAGTCGATCAATCACAACACCGAAGCCAAGGCGGTGTGGGATAATGTCAAGATGCTTCTCTCAAGTTCGAATTAACTATGGAAGAAGAGAATCACAACTCTATGATGAATTTGAGCACTTCAAGATGAAACCAGATGAGAGTGTCTATGAGTATTACGTGAGATTCCACAAGCTTGTTAATGATATGAGGAACATCGAATGACTATGCCAAACATTCAAATTGAACTCAAAGTTTTTAACAACATGAATCCCGAATGGCACAAGTTTGTCACTTCGTGAAGCTAACCAAAGGATTGAAGAATACAAACTATGAGCAACTCTATGCATTCCTTCCTCGTAATGAGACACATGCTATGTTTGAAAAAGGATTCTTGATCGGTTCAAAACCAACCAGGAGAAACAAGTTCATCAAATGATTCAACAATTTTCTACACCAATGATGGAACTACTACCAAAGCATCTTAAGTCATTCCGATCCAAGTTTCAAACAACCCGATGCCAATCATCGTCATGGAACACTTTATCAATAAACCGGCTTTTATGGTTAAACAAAACTTAACCTTCACTCCACACACCAATGACTTCACACTAATAATGAAATCGGATCGCATCCAATCTACACAATCATGCTTTGGTCGAGATGGAAAGGTTATGTTACAACCAGTTCAAGAAAGGCGTATGAACAAGGAAGAGGTAGAGTTGATAGAGGATATGTGGCAAATCGAATAGGGAAGGAATGGAAATCAAGGACAAGTAAAGCCGATCAAGTGTTACAACCGTGGTGGTGAGGGACATATTGCAAGGAACTCGCACATCGCCAAAACGCCTCGAATGCGAGTACTTGAGGATAAGATGTTGCTTGTGCAAGCTCGGGATAATGGTGCGCTTTGGATGAAGAGGAGTTGTTGTTTCTTCTTGAGGAAATGCTAAGACATATGATGCAGATGTGGATGAGCGGCCAATTCGGAGATAGCCACAATCATCGAATGCCTTTCAAGTCGGCGATTGTGATGCATACGACTCGACGTTGATGATGAACCCATCGCACAAACAATTTTCATGGCTAGCATTTCTCCAATGGTCCTTCTAAAGTCTCTTCATCACCACAAGTTGGTCCATCCAAAGACAAAATCATTTCGAGGTATTAAAACTATACGATGATGTTGATGTGCAAAGATGCATAACAAAGTACAATCAATCGAAACTATTGAGTCGATATTGAAAATATGGTAATATCAATGTTGTCCCATATGATCAATATGTGAAACAAAGTGAAAGTGAGATTGTACCAAGTGATGCATCCTCTGCATCAATGATGACTATGTTTTTATGAATACACCGCATGTGCCCTAATGATTTCGTTATCTCCGAACTTAATGCCTATAAAGAACGAGTAGCCATTTATGAACAACGCTCTAAGTTTGAGTTAACCACCCGTGAGCGTGAAATGGATGACCAAATGCATACAACTATTAGAAAAAGTAATTATAGAGAAGAGGTATTAAAACAAGAGTTAAACTCCTTACAAGAAAAGCTTTCTAAAAATGCTAAGCAAAAACAAGAACTTCAAGAAAATGTTAAAATGCTTAAGCAAGAATTCGGTGCTAAGGAATCAAAACTTTTGAATGATTTTTCAAATCTAAAACCTTGAAAAACAAGCTCGAAAATAAGTTGTACCTACAAGGAATACAATTCAGATCGCTCACATGATCACGAAGCATAGAGTCTCGTGATAAGCATAGTATACCCATTATAAAGGAATCTAACCTCGAGTATGGTAAGACAAAGAAAAGCACCCAAAGTGTTATCTATGATGGCAATGAGATTCTTAAACCTAGACAAACACCTAGTTGCATTGAGTGCACTGAGGAAGATAGAAAATTAGATGATGCATCTAGGAGAAAATGAATAAGAAGCTAGAAGATCCTTAATGTAAAAAGAATAACATAACGATCAAACCCCATGATTACAAGAAGGAAAACTGGATTTCCTTGAACAAGTTTAAGCCTCAAACGTTGTTAACTCCGAACAAGTATTCGGAAAAGGATTTAGATAAGCAAAAGCGAGTAGAATCTTGTTGTAACAAACCCTCCCTTAAGAAAATGCTGCTGATCGTGTATCCTCCAAATACACCAATGCATTTAGTTCCTAGAACTATTGCCACTAAGAGCAAGACCTTAATCAGTCAATATGTTATATTTCAATTATTTGTTGACTTTGAGAAAACTTGTAAGAAAAGGATCACACCCACTGGGATAACTGAAGGGGAAAGGGTTTTGAGCAAACAAAAGAATGTTACTTAACTGAGGTCATGCCTTTCTTTAAACAACTAAAAGATCAATTTGAGAGTCTTAGAAAGGGGATAGATACATATATTAAAGGAATGGAAAAGGAATTTGATGCAATGATTGTTGAGGTTAGTGACTATGAGCGAGCATTAAAATATAATGAAATTGAGAGGAAAACTTGCATACCTTAAATGAGAATCGATCTCGATAGTATTTCTCAAGATGTGTTATATCGCCACTAATTGTTCTATTATCGCTTCTCAATTTCATGAATTATCTGTTGCTTTGAAAGTCTCCCATGATCGTGTCATTGAGCTTGAAATCAAAACTCTAAACTAAGTGAGAAAATTGAACAGGATGATCACGATAATTTGGTAAAACATTTTCTAAACTAGAAGTTGAACATTTTGATTTACAACTAAAATATCAACATCTCAAAAAATGTTAAAACCTCAAGCATCAAGATATCCTCGATGTTCCGAGTTTGATGCGCTTTTGAAATAAACAAACGTGATGAAAAATTCAAGCTCAACAGAACACGATCGTAAAGCTCAAAGCCCAAATTTCTCAATTAAAGGGTGAAAAGAACAATGTGACTGGCTCCCAAATGCCTCCTCCTTTAGATCTCTGAAGTCTCAAAATTTTCATCTTCAAAACTTGGTTAATGCTTTACAAAAGGAAAATGAGAGTTTTTGAAGAAAATGAAAAGGTTAAACGTCATTTCAATGAGTTATTTGAGTCAATAAAAGTCACTCGTAATAAAAATAATGCACAAATAACTTCGTTGCAAAAGGAAATTGAGAATCAAGAGTCGGTAAAAGGAAAATGCCAATGACCAATGGGGAGAATGGTGCATCAAAGGTGCATGGTTGTAATAAATATGATTTGTCTGTGAAATATGTTCCTCCTCATCTTAGGAATAACAAACTTGCTATTCAAACATATTTCTCATACCTTAAGGATAGTCTAGAATGTCTCCGTAAGATTGTAGAAGAGGATAAGTTAGAGAAACCACTTCATAATGCAATTGGCCATGCATGCTTATACGCCAAACGATCTCAAGAAATTATAGAGTGCTTAATTACAATATGCCCTAAATCCCTAGGTGAGCAAGTCAATCCCTTGATACCCTGTTCTATGCCTAATGCCAAGTATACAAGTCTTTCAATGCCCAATGTTATGAATGTGAAATTTAGTAGGCCTTCAAATAGTTCAGATCCCAAGACCTCCAAGTGTTAAGAAAGTGAACCTCGGTGTGCCTTCGAATAGTTCACATCCCAAAGACATCAAAACAGAAAGGCAAAAGTAGCAAAACCAACTAATGTTCCTGCTCCTCTACAGAGTAATCGGTGACATTAAAGCGAGCAGTCAAAGTCTCAAGGCAATACAAGGAATGATAGGACCTCGCAAGCTAAGAATGTGCATTGGAAGAAAGTAGAAGATCACCGTAGGAGAATTTGAATAAAACGAATCATGTTGATTCTAGTGTTAGCTCTAAGCATACCGTAATTAATGCGAATTCTACTACTTTTGGCAAAATATGTAATGATGATTGCGTGGTTTCACATTAATCTTGAATGTGGTATGAATGATTTGTCTAAAGTCATCAAATGCCTAGTTAAAACGTTAATGATAAAAATCAAGCTAAGAAGGCTAAAAGGCATAAGTGAAAGAAAGTTAGAAAACAAAGGAAACCCACGGGAAGAACATTTAGTAAGATAGGTTATCAATGGATACCTTTGGCCATAAGGTTAATCGTGCAATGCCCACTAGAAAATGGATGCTCATCGGTAGAACTATTCCTTGAGAAGGAACATACTTTGAATAGGTCAAACACGGATAATAGCACCGCATCTATTTCGATGCTTCCATTGCTTCTATCTCTAATATGGGTGTTTCTATTTCGGATGTGGGAGTTTCAATCATCGTTATTAACCAAATGGAACCCATTCTTGCATGGGGATCCCAATCATCCAGTTATCCATCCTTGTCTCGTGTTCAACCGCGGATCGCTCAAATCGCTCGTGGTACCGGACTCGGGATGTTCCAAGCATATGACCGGAGACCGTCATGCTCATGAACTTCGTGAGTAAATTCATCGGACCATTAGATTCGGAACGACCATTTTGGAGCAATTATGGGTTATGGTGATTATGTAGTCGGCAAAAGTGTAATCTCGTGGTATATTATGTGGAAGGTCTTGGTCATAATTTGTTCTCTGTTGGTCAATTGTGATTCCGATCTAGAGGTGGCCTTTAGAAAACATACTTGCTTCGTTAGAGAACTTGATGGTGTGGAATTGTTAAGAGGTACTCATGGTTCTAACCTATACACCATCTTTATCGAAGACATGATGAAGTCTTCTCCAACTGCTTTGTCAAAGGCTTCTAAAACAAAGTCATGGTTATGGCATCGCCGCCTCAATCACTTGAACTTGACACCATTAATAACCTTTCCGTAAAGGATCTTGTCGAGGCTTACCCAGATTAAAATATGAAAAGATCATCTTTGTTCGACTTGTCAATCGGGAAAAAGCACGAAATATGCCCACAAACCAAAACCCACAAACTCAGAATGGAAGTTCTTCATACCCTTCATATGGATCTGTATGGACCAATGAGAGTGCAAACGACAAATGGGAAGAAATACATTTTAGTAGTTGTTGATGACTACTCTTGATTTACTTGGTAAAGTTTTTGAGGACAATGGATGAAACTCCATATGTCATCATCAAACTAATCAAACGACTTGAGTTCGACTCAACAATATAGTCGAATTGTTCGAATGACAATGGCACGAGTTTGTTAACAAAGACTTAATTCGCTTTTATGAAAGTGTTGGAATCACCATCAAAGAAGTGTTCCACGAACTCCTCAACGTAAGCAGTGTAGTTGAAAGACTAAATCGAACTCTTGTGGAAGCCGCAAGAACAATGCTAATTTATTCAAAGGTTCCAATGTTTCTATGGGTGAAGCCATTGCCACCGCTGCTACACCCAAAATCGCTCCTTATACACACCTCTCATGGAAAACTCCATGAACTTGTTCATAAACAAAAACCCGATCTCTCCTACCTTCGTGTGTTTGGTGCCTTGTGCTATCCAACCAATGACGGTCAAGACTTAGGAAAATTAAGAGCAAAGGCAGATATTGGAGTTTTGTTGGTTATGCACCAAACAAGAAGGGTTACTGAATCTACAACAAGAGAACCCGAAATATCATGGAAACAATTCACATTGCGCTCGATGAGTCGATCGGTCAAATGGCTCCAGGACAATCCAGCTCGGACCCGATCCCAATTTTCATCTAGTAGTCCTATCGGTTCTACTCTTATCTCTAATCGGTCACCAACAATTCTTTATGTACCTCCTCTCAAGATGATGTGAAGAAATTGTTTGATCCTATGTTTGATGAACACTTTGATCCAAGTGCTATTGATATGTCAATTCCATTAATGAGGTCGTCATCCTATCAATGAAGTCAATCCTTGGTTTCTATGTCATTAAGTCGGGAAGCACCTACACCGATCAATCATCTCATCAACAAACCTTCAATCACCGAGTGTACATCATGGAATTGCTTCTAATTCACAGTGATGAAGTTAATCCCTTTGCTACTCCCAAGATGCTCCATTTGAAAATATATTTGCTCCTGAATCATCATCCGAACCATCTTCATCGAGACATCGACTCTGCTACTTTCGCCCACAACAACAACCACATGAACACCTCGAAAATGGACACATGATCATCCATTGGACAACATCATTGGAAACCTCTCGTCCAAAGATCCACAAGGAAACAACTTGAAACCGATGCCTTATGGTGCTTCTTCAACTCCGTACTCTAAGATCGAACCTAAAGACGTTAAAACCGCTATGAATGAAGATAGTCGGTTCAATGCCATGCAAGAAGAAATTCATGAGTTTGATCGATTAGATGTATGGAATTAGTACCGCTCCGGACTATGCTATGATCATTACTCTTAAGTGGATCTTCAAAGTGAAGCTTGATGAGCATGGAGATGTTCGAAAAATAAGGCTAGATTATTGCAAAAGGATATCGTTGTAAGATATTAACTTTCACATACACATCATAACATTATCACAATGAGCACATAGATGGTTTTAGAGAGAGAAAGAGTGGGACATTCTAGTGAGAGAAACTTGTGGAATATTAGATTACCAAAGAACATCCAACCTCTACCTTGGGAGGTAGAGGGTATTTATAGGTTACAAACTAAACGACCTCCCGACGGCCTGGATCGTGGATACACCGGGTAAAGACCCGTCCTTCCTCCACGGTGTTACTTAACTAAATACTAACTACAAAACAACTAAATAAGTAACTAACGATTAGTCTACGAGCTAACTTAAGATTACATATAGTTGAGGTGACCGACTCTTCAATATAGGAATTTTCTAATTCCTAACAATCTCCCTAAGGAGGTCACCCAATCATGTTTTACATTACATTGAATACAAACATTCTATTACTTGACTTTGTTCTTGAGCTTGAGACACAACAACTTCAACATCGCAATCTCGTAAGTCAGTGATTCTTCAAATTGCATGTTTGGTACTTAAGTGGAGGTCATTAATGATCCATGAGATACTAATTTTGAGCCATCATTTGAGATCATCAAGAATCATCAATCTCGAGGCATCCATTGTGTGTGATGTTGTGACTTTAGGACCGACATGCTCACATTCGGATCATGGAATCTTCTCATCGAGTAGCGGAAGCTTTAGTTGATTCATGATATTGGCAAAGCAGAAAGCGTAAGCATGGAGTGAAAATATCGAGTCATTGATGCACTAATCATGATTTCTTTTGAGATGAATGTGTTAAGTGAGCATGCGGCTATGGATTGACCGCTTCATTTCGATCACCGCAAACGCCGGGTGTACCGCATACAACAAGTTAGCAATAAATCACACGAAAGTGTCTTTGATCACTTTCATTGAATTGAGGTACACGCCCACGGTTCCCCGCTGATCAAGACAAGTACCGCCTGTGATCGTATAATTCAAGAATTTCCTTGACAGGTTTCGCAATGCTTCTAGTCGTTCTCAAACCGAACATCTCAAAGAAGACAACACGGAGTGAGTGAACCAAATAATTTTAAGTCCACCGATTGATGAAAAGATATTTGAAAACAATCGTGTATTGCTCAATAGAAATTGTTTTTGCAATACAACGAAGGTTTTAAAGAAAATCAATTATCAATCATAAAACACCTTTGATTTGAAAATGAGTACACGGTCGATGTGCTAAAGAAAAGAGTTGTTAAGCACAAAGACCGTTTTTCAAAGGTATCCGTCAATCCCTAACTCGAACTGTGATTGATTCAAGAGATTGAATCGCCCCATTGTTTCGCTCGCTTGTCACATGGTTGATCCATATAATAGATCTCACATGCCACCTACCAGAGCTTGTTTGATGTTGGCTCCAAGGCTTTCCATCTTCATTGTGAGTGTGTAAACACATCACTCGGATGTTCCGCAATACCACAAGGATAATGCGAGGACTCAAGATATAATCTCTTCCACATTGTGTGAAACAGAGTCTTCATTGAAAGTGTCCTAATGAGATTTATTGATGATCTCGTGGCTCTAGACTCAATTTGTGCATATTTGGATCCTATGTCGGAGACTAGGAGAGGGTCTCTTCTTCAATATCAACAATCTCTAAGAGAAAGTCGATAGATAATGTCGGTTCCCGTGAGAATGAAACAAGTCCTTTTAAGAGGAACTTGAGTGGTTTGGAAAGTTGAAGTGCATTGCGCCACCGGGTCCATGACGCCTTGTCTTCAATACCGATGTTACCATCAAGAGCATATGAATTGAACCCGTATCCGCCTAAGGTTGAATAAATGGAGGGCTATTTGTTTTCACCCTTTCTCATTCAATTCTTTTAATTCTTCAACCCTTCAAGCTTACCGAGACTTCATAGCTATTACCTTGTTGGGTTTATTCCAAGACTAGCTCGCCTTAGTCCGCACTCTTCCCTTATCTCATTTTTCTCCTTTTATCATCATACCTAAGGACTTCTACACTAACTAGTGGATTGTCCTCGGTAGATCCCTCCGATTCGCGGATCATGGGAACCAATACCTAACCTTATCATCCTTATATCACCGCATATAAAGTAAAGTTGGTCGGTCTATTTGGTATTGTTCATCCGCCATTTGATCCAATTGAAAACCATTTGAAAATCAATTCGTATACTTGTGATATATTATCAAAGCATTTTGTACCGAATTGTTTTTGATATTTTAGAACGAGAACTCCCCTCAACATGTGCATCAAGTATTTGAAAATGTTTTGCACACGGAGGCAAGAGAAAGAATTAACTTCTTTGATTACCATTTTCTAAAGATATCAACATCACTTCCCACATTAAATCAAGTAGAAATAGCATTTCGGAAGGATGAGGTTTCCATAATTTGCTCCCCTCAATATGTGCCTCGAGGTTTGAAAAGAGTTTTGCACATACTAGAGGAACCCTTTATCATCAAAGGATTAGAAGCCATATGATCAAGGTACCTTAAAAACATTTAAAGTTGAATTTTGCAAAGATTTAAGTGTTGGGTACCTCGATGACTTGAATTTGCAAAGAGAGTTCTCCCCCTTAAAATATGCTTCGAGATTCGAAAATTGTTTAGCACATATAAGAGAGAAGTTTGCACAAAATTGGTCATCTTATCTTTTAACATCTTTCATATTTATATCACATTTTCTCCCCGATCAAAATCTTAAATCCTTTGAGATTTTGGATCTCAAGTGATTTAAATATGTATGAGGTAAAATATTTGTAGGAGAAAATGTGTCCGATTTTATATGATCAAAAATGGACAACACAGATGTTTCCCTTTTTCAAAGGGAAACCATAGTACAAATCCTAGCACTATTACATGTATTACGCTTGTTTATATTTGTTACACCACATATTACACATAGTTAAAAACACACCATAAATAATATCCCGACGAAGTCTTCATTCATCCTCTCAAGAAGTTTGTAGTGACCATCACGAGCCTTCCACCAACAAAACTTTCAAGGTCATGGAAGATCCTTCGTGTCTTGAGTCTTCGTCGATAGCAAAGAATGAAGTGTTCACATCTCTTCACGTCATCATCATCCAAAACATAGTTTTAACCCAAGATTTCATATCAAGTTTGGCTTCTTTCACTCGTGTCAAGTTCTTCTTCGACCAATTTGAGCGCACCATCACTAAACTTGTAGAGTTCACATAGACGATAAGCATACGAGATCCATATCCGCCGGTGAAGATGACGGCTCTAGGGGTGTCAAGGACTTTGTATTCTCGATGAAATTCATGCCCGCTTGCATTCCATTGAGGACTTGTAAGGTTGATCCCGGTTTGGTAGCTTTCAATGCCTGTCGAAGTCCTCAACTCGTTTGAATGACTAAGCCCCGATCCAAAGAGTGACAATTGCAGAGGGCCTTTTTCTCACGCACATGATAAGTGCTCAAGGTGTCCTTGAAGATTTAAGAGATAGAGATCTTCAAATCATTTGGCGTAAGATGTTTGAAGTCGTTCTCTTCAATAGTATACACTTTGAAGTCACTCTTTAAGGACAATCTTCTTCAAGTACTCATATCCATAGATAGGAAGATCTCACACTAACAACACTTAAGATTTGCGCTTTGATCCGACATCATTGCGCCTTTTATCAAGACCATGTCTTTCGATGTAAAACTTCTTCTTTTGAACCACCAAGGAGAAATACCATAAGAAGTCGCAATATCATACTTTTGTTCTTCATTTGCCCGAATTGATCAGAACCATCCGTTTCTAGCCCCGATCGAGTAGGTTGCGCTTTCATCTTTGATATTGATAGAGAGCAGCCTTCTTTCAGCAGAGCGAGCACACGATAGTCCAAGTCGTGATTGAAGAAGAATTCACTGAATGGTTATCGACCGTGCTCACCACCAAGAGGAAGAGATTTGTTGACATTGAAGCGATCGATTTGCTCACCGACTTGGTCATTCAAAGATCTTATGGCATTCTTCCATCCGATATTGAAGATGATTTGCATCGAATGGAAGACTTTGACAATTTCGTAAGCTTGTCCTTCAAGATCTCTTGGAGTTATGGATGAGATACTCTTCCGCCACAAAACCATTTAATAAAACTTCCCATATCACCAGTAGTGCGTAAGAGAGTCTTCACCGAACTTCATAATTATTCGTGATAACCGATGCCCAATTGTTGTCGAATCATAGAGTCGACTGGATGGTCCATGTGGGTTCTGGAGAAGGAGGTCTATCTTCCATAATGCAGCTTTGAATAGTGTCTCTTGAAGGTGCTACTCTGGATGTGCTAGTGCGATTCCCAGCCATGTAAGAATCAAACCAGTCTTCTGAGGGCTTGGGAATATGCTTTGTCGACGCATCATCTTCATCTGGTTCTGAGTCAGCCATGACCTGAGATTCTTCGTTAACCATTTGATCATCAGGAATGAAGGTGGACGTGGATGTGAACCTTGAATCAACCGTCGTCCAGGCAGCAGATTTTTTCTGAGTACTCTGCTCTTTTGTCGGATCTGATTGACTGGAAGATTTCGGCGGTGATGATGGTGGTTGTGATGGAGGTGTGTTGGTTGTTGTAGAAGGATTACCAGATCCAGAAGTTCCAGCTCCTCCCGTTGGTGGGGGAGGAGTGGATCTTTGCGATCCTTTATCAATGTTTCCATTACAATTGTTCTCCTTTTCTTTTAGCTTCCTTTTCTCCGACTTCAATCTTAAACCGCTCATAATTGTCGAACTTGATGGATTCTTCAAGTGCCTCATAGAGTTTATCGTGAACCTCATGCTTGTCCTCTTCACCTCATACATCCTTTCACACGAGTCGCCTCATATCGGAGATGGGGAGGTCCTTGAATCGCCTAAGAAGTGGAGCTCCATTGCCCATTCCACAAAGATCTTGACTTCTCCTTCAATAGCCAAGAATCGCTTCATTGAAGTTGAGGTGCTCCAATCTATAGACACGATCCACCGAGAATCTACTGATTTAGGAAGTTGCCTTTCCGAGCTTCTATCCTTTTAATAGCTTTATCCAAGAGTTGATCGAGGTGAGAATCGTGGAGGGAAGTCGGTGGAGCCACTTCATCCGCAATTGTAATGACGGGTTCGGGGTTTGGTGACATTGTTGGTGGTGTTTGTACAAGAGATTGAGTAGGTAAGGGAGGTGGAAGTGCGTTGATAGTGAAGATGCGTCATTGGAGGAATGGTTGACGTATCTTGTCAATGTCGACATTATACATGGATTGTGCGAGTCTAAGGTTTTGTCATTAATGAATTGATCACCAAAAGAGAAATCTTCATCAAGATTCTTAAGTGAGGATAGAGAGTTAGTAGACGATTTGGTTCATCCATCTTCAAGGTCTCATCGATCTTGTCTCAAGGTTCTCCGTGAGCCCTTATGTAACAGAGTGTCAACATTTAAGTCGATTGAGTCTCACCAAGTGTAAGAGATTCCTTAAACGCTTTGTGCACCTTGACCACCAGCATTGTTCTTTTCATGAGATGAATCGTTCTTCTTCACTCATATGGATTTGTGGTGCTTGATGGAGATGATGAGATAGTTAACAAGATGTGAGCAATTTTGTTCGGTTTCAACACTGCAACTCCTTTACCCTTGTCAAGTGTAATTGGGTTTGTTTGTTGAGGTAGTTGAGCGGATTCTCTTAACACAATTCCACCTACTGGAGCTTTCACATTCTGACTTTCAAGGCTTTGCTGAATTCCAAGTTGCAGATCAGCATCATCTTCATCAGTTAACCTGGTAGCATCCCTTGGTGTCTCAGTGTTCTTACCAGTTTCCTTCTCCACTTTCTTCCTTTTATCATTTTGCTTCTTGGATGTGGTGTCCGATGTTGTGATCTTTCACGCCTCTTTTAGGAAGAGAGGCATAGGATGTTTGTGAGGTCGACTTGGTCATGGGAGCGTTTGGTTGTAGAGGAGAGGTGTGACATCGCAGAGAGTTTGGTTGCTCTTTTCTTGTATTGCTTGAAGTAGTCCGTCTTCTTGATATCTTTCGTGAGAAGACAACAGAATTGGCAAACCAAATATTTCATTGACCACACCTCTAGGAACATATTTTAGGTTTCCCAAGACATATTCTTCTTCAAATTTTATGTAGAGTTGATTCACCCTAGGATTGAATTTGTGAGTTTGTTGTAAGTCTTGGATGACAAGCTTAGAGAATGATGTTGGGAATTACAAGCTTGTTTTGTTTCTTTCGCCTTGAGCTTTGTTCTGGAAATTGATTCTGTCAGATATGAATGTGTTCATTGATAACGAAAATTCTTCCCAAATACGATCTGATACATTCACATCAACCCTATTAACGATTCCCCATAGGATTTGCAAGATGGGGATCCTCACTTTATCGAACCCTGATGTTTTGCCAGATAGGCACAAGTTAAGAATTGTTGTGATGGCTCTCCATGGTTGATACATGTGTCCAGTGATGATGTCAGACGCTCTTGAAATATCGCTCGATAACCCAATCCAATTAGAAAGACAATCAAATCGTCGCACTGTGGAGATTCGTAACGAAAGTCGTGGTTACATGGTGTGATTCCAAGAGCCTTGCTCGTAATATCGTAATCAATTGTGAACTCCATATCATCCAAAGATGCAAGAGTATCGAGTGTGATTTTGTCCCATTGAATGGTGTTCCGTAATCGTTGAATGTAAATGGAGGAATTGAGCATTGCTTGGTAATAGCTCCAAAGAAGTTTGTGTTTTGAGGATGTCAATAGAAACTTTGAGTATCGGATTATGTTGAAGCTTTGTAAGTCCACATACAGCTTGCTTTTTCCGATATCGCCCATTGACTCGGGAAGGATTTCTTCGTCCGAAAGAACCTTGGATGATGCCCGAAGGGTAGCGCTCTTTTCTGGGATTGAACTTGCCATTGATGTTCTGAGTAATCATACAATTAACAGTAATGGATGGGAACAGGTTAGATGATACATAGTAAGTGAGACAGCATTGAGAGCACCCTTATGACAAAGAAGTAGTAACACTGAAGAAGTTCCCAACACATACGGAGACAGATAGAGTGGCAAAGATTGCAACTATATGACACCTTTCAACTATATGATAACATACATAATTAAGATATATCAATGAAGAACATTCATATAGAAAAAATGATTACATGACGAGCTTATAAGGGATTTAAAGGGCAAAAGAGTGCATTTCAAAGTGATCATGACATGACCCAAGATACACATGTAAAAGTGATATAACACATATGTATGAGGCAAAAAGTAACATTTGGCAGTCGTGAGAGAAGCCAAGTACCTTTTGCCTAAACAGAGATGTCATAACAGTTTACATAGAGTATGTTGATTCAACAAGTCGAATTAGGAGATCCTAAGTGTTGTGAGAGTGAGATCATCTTTAGCACAACAAACTTTGAACATTTTAATAATGCTTGACCCTAAGACTAATTCTCAACAAGTCGTCATCTCGAGCCACGCTAATTCGCTAGCATGTAAGGCCAAGTCGCTAAAGGATTAGCACTCTAAGTCGCTAAGCTAATTCGCTAGCATGTAAGGCCAAGTTGCCATGAAGTCAAGTCGCCATGAACTAAGCCAAGTCGCTACAAAGCGGTCAACCAAGTCGCTAGGTTACTAATTCGCTAACTTGTATATACAAGTCGCTAACTACTAACTCGCTAACCAAGTCACTGGAATTTAGTGAACTTATTCGCCACGGAGACGTATTCGCTAAGTAGAACACTAATTCGCCATGAAGAACATTCATACTAAGTCGCTACCAAGAACAATTTAACTCGCCACCAAGAACACTTCTAACATCATCCCGTCAGTCCAATCCACTTAATCATACATCAATGTATTCCAAACACTATATACCAAACAATATATTCCAAGCATTTTGAACCCTTTCAATCATTATATAAGCAACAAACATATTTTTTCAAAGAAAATCGAACCTAAACGAGATACAAACAATCACAACTCACGAGCTCGAAAGGATCTGGATATAAAGTACATGTTAGAAACTGAACACAAAAGCTTCAGAGAACAAAGATAGGGGGGATCGAGGCAAACCTTTTGCTATGTCGCTAAAGTGAGCACAATGACGAGGAAGAGAAAACGAGAGAGAAAAAAAAACTTTTTGAAGAAAAATGGTAACTCGCTATAGGGTAATTCGCTAGGGTTATCCCAACTAACTATGACGGTATGACACAATTGGTCCTTGTGGTTTTAACATGGGGTGAGGTAAGTCGCTAGTGCAATGTAACTTTCACTATATGGCAACTTTGGTCCCTATGGTATTGATGAATGAGTGGTAGGTTGCAAACACGATTATAGACTAAGCCTCTAGCAAAGATTATCACACCGATCACCATGAATCAATTAAACATTTAGACACATAAGCATTTAAATCTAAGCTAGGCACTTAATACGAGGTACACACCGATAATCACATGAGCAAGATATGACCACAACCTACGTAAACCAAAACCAAATAGTTACAGAGGCAAAACACGACCTCAATATACAAACGAGTAAGCATTATAACCAACACGTAAGCCAATGACATAGAAAGTCAAGAAAAGCATATACATTTTCCCTCAATCAAGTTCATCAGAACATTGATTGACATAAGTTTACCCCGATAATGGAAACAAGAATATTTCAATTGTTCGAACTTCATCTATGATCCCGTGCCATTATTGAATGACATTTCTAGGACCGTAGATGTTATCGATAACAAATGAAAATATTCTTTATTAGATAGGAAAACGTGATAAACTTGTACATTTAAAGAATTTAAACATTTTTTTTTTTTTTTTTTTTTTTTTTTTTGTGGAAACTTGATTTATACAAAGACATGGAAGAACGAGTCCAGATTCAAGATGAATAGGAGTCAAAGTAAGAAGTACATCAACTCGCAAGCTATAGCTCCCGAATGAGCTATGTTCATATCTCGAGGGGAACCAAGTCATGAAGTTCCCGATTGAGTTGAGCATTGTACCGAAAAGACCGAGAGCACATTGTACTTGAAGCACATGTAGACTTGTACATAGAAGGGTTAGTGACATGTTTAGTCTCACATTTAGATGCAACACAAGATAATCCAGACGTATCATTAATGGGGATCCTATTAGGTTCTACATTCTTGAAAAGTTTACCTGGGAATCCACTGAGGCATGATTTAGGAATGTAAGTTCGTTTAAGTCCCAGATACTTAAATAATCCGCCGGTGGGAATCCATTTGAAGCCACAGTGAGATGAACTAAATGAGTGCACACCCTTGTTTTGACTATTTGTCTTTTGTGATCGAGAATTTCTTAGGGATTGATCCGTCCGACTATGTTTTGTATGATACCTAGTTGCTTATAGCATTTCGATTTGTGGGTGATGTTCATTAGTCCTATGCTTGGGATTCATCATATCCGAACTAGGCAATGAAGTGACCGGTTTTGACAAAACAGACTTGTTATCAACTTGGGATGTAAGCTTAGATTTCAATGGTTTAGCTCTTTCGCACCTAAAGGCATTAGGTTGTTTAATAACTGCTCGCTTCAAGTGGTTTCGAACCGCTGACTTTCCCAAAGTTGAAGGTTTTGCAAACTTAGTGTTCATCCTATTTCCAAAGATACTTCCCGAGCTCATTTTTAGGGCAACAATATTGAAGCTCTTATCCCGAATTTGTGCTTTGAGGTCATCAATATCTTTCATCAAGAGATTAGATTGATTGACTAATTTAGAGTTTGTTTCCTCAAGGTTCTTTCTTAAATGCTCATTTTCTCTTAGAAGGTTGGACACACATAGAGCTAGTTCGTAATTCCTAGATTCTAGTGTATCACTCATCTCATGACAACTATAATTTGGGCTTCGAAGAAGAGATTTGATTTCTTATGGTCGAATCTTTGTCCCGAACTGGATTTTAACCGATTAATTTCAAAAATTTCTAAATTCGAAGTTCCAGACATTACACTGCTTTTTTGCATAAAACATTTCATCCTTATGTTGTATTTCAATTTGCAAAGAGATACGGTGTTTTTCAAGAATTGAAAATTTGTTTGAAAGCTCATCATATACCCTTTTTCAATCATGTTACTTGCATTAGATTCGCATAAAACAAAGATTGATTCCACATTGTTATGTTCGTGGTAAGAGTCATGTACCTTTTGTGAGAATTAGTGTGATCGATAAGTGTACCTTGTTGATTGATACCTTTTTCGACTCGAGAATTTGAGATCGTTGTTGTTTTCTTCATCCTTTTCCATCACAACCGAGATTCTCGCAATCGGTGTCTTCTACCGGTTCAACTGGAATGAAGCATGACACGTCATCATTGTTCCATGGACACTCTTGAAACTCATTCAATTCCTTCACTTGTTATTCTCTTTGCGCTTCCTCGATGTATGTTTCCATATTACTCATGAGTTGAATAAATGAGTTTCGAACTCATGAATTTCCATTCCGTGTGCTTCTTGAAAGACATTCCACCATGGTATTATCAAAATCGAGGAGTATTCTTCCGGGTAAGTGGTGAAATTGGTTGAATATGGTTTGGAGAGCGACATGAGAATCATCAGTTGAGAGCTTTTCTTTGGTAATTTGAAACCTCACCGTTCTAGGTTAAGCAAAACACTCTTGTTAAAGTGGGAAAATCTCGACGAAGGATGGCACAACTTGTTCGATCCATGGTTGTTGATAAGAGTAATTTGAGAAGTCGATCGAGATGTTGAAACGGCTCATTTGGTGCATTCCACATTCTTAGTATCATCCAAGATATTAAGAGTGACTTATTTGAGTTGTTTCGATTGATCGACACCGAGTCATTAAGTGTGAGGTCTTCGATGGGCATTCTGCTTCACTATTCTCGGTCAGGTCATAGAGAGCAAGTACTTTGGTGATTAAAGAACCGTGATGACCGACATTGTGTTATTATGAATTACCCCAAGTCTCTAGAGAATTTAGAATCAATTCGCTACCAACTAAATAGCACTAATCCCAAGTCGCTAGAAAATACTACACCAAGTCGCCAACACTAATTCGCCTCACGCTAAGTCGCTAGCTTTCCAATTCGCTAGCCGATGTAAGTCGCTAGTGGTAACTCGCTAACCACCAAGTCGCTAGCCAAATTTTGGCAAAGAATTGCCACACAAGTCGCTAGAGACACAAGTCGCTAAAGAGCAACTCGCATGATTAAGTCGCTACCATTAAGTCGCTACCCGTAGTGGAGAGTCCACTACTTGTACTTTAACTCGCTAGATCTAACTCGCTAGTTCCAACACCGTAAGTCGCTACAAAATGTGAAGCAAGTCGCTACCAAGAAAATATTCCGTGAGCTAAGTCGCTAGCTTGAAAACCATATAAATATCACTTTTCAATCCAAAACAACCCAACCAAGATGATTCAAGCTACCAAATGAAGACCTAAACACTTTTGATGATTCTAAACATAAAAGTACCAACAAAATTCAAACTTTAACACAAGAAATCAACCAAATGATGCAAAACCACTAAACTTTTTCAAACTCAAAACCACCTAAAACCACTATAAATCCAAAGATGTGCAAGATGTGATCTAACCATGGCTCTTGATACCAATTGTAAGATATTAACTTTCACATACACATCATAACATTATCACAATGAGCACATAGATGGTTTTAGAGAGAGAAAGTGGGACATTCTAGTGAGAGAAACTTGTGGAATATTAGATTACCAAAGAACATCCAACCTCTACCTTGGGAGGTAGAGGGTATTTATAGGTTACAAACTAAACGACCTCCCGACGGCTGTGGATCGTGGATACGGTGGGTAAAGACCGTCCTTCCTCCACGGTGTTGCACTAGACTATTTTACGCCATCGACTAACTACAAAACAACATAAATAAGTAACTAACGATTAGTCTAAGCTAACTAAGCTAGATGATAGTTGGGGTACCGACTCTTCAATATAGCTAACAAAAGCACCTTGAAGCGGTTAAACGGGATTCCAAGGAACCATCAATATGGGACTATTACCAAGGACACCGGTATGACCGATGTCGATGATGCAGATGTCAAGATACACGCCGAGTACGCCGAGGTGCTCGGTTTTTGGGTGATAAGCTTGTGAGTTGGTCTTCAAAGAAGCAAATGAGTACTTCTATTTTACGAGGTGAATACATAGCCATGTCATCTTGTTGTGCTCAAATCCTTGGATGAGATCCCATTATCCGACTATGGCTTTGAATTCAACAAAATCCTCCGCATCGTGATAATAAAGTGCTATTGCTCTCATGCAACAATGTTCAACACTCAAGAGCAAAGCACATCGACATTCGACATCATTTCATCCGGGAGCAAGTGGAAAACGGTGTGGTGGAACTCCATTTTGTGAAGTCGTAATACCGTTAGCGACATCTTCACCAAAGCTCTTCCAAGAGAACGTTTGAGTTTATTCTTCCACGACTTGGCTTGAAAAGCCTTCAACCGTAAACACTCAAACGTCTTCGTGGAGGAAGTCGAGGAGTAAAGGTCTTTCTTTATCCATCTCTGTACATATTTATTCAAAAGCAAAATACAAAATTACAAAACCTACAAAAAAAAAAAAAAAAAAAAAAAATTCTCTCAAAAATATTGTCTTTTGTCATATCTTTCTTGATTCAATTAATATCTACGGTCTTTGTCTTTGTCGGATAAAGAGTGACACGGTCTTTAGATGTTGGTCGAATATACATATTCGTTTAAAAAAATAAAAAATAATAAAATAAAATAATCAAAATCAAAAATATTTTTGGGAGAAAGTGAAATATATGGTTTATTGTCATTTCAGCAAGATAACCGCTTTTCAACGAAAGAACAGAGCCATACTTTATCTTGCTTTTTCTAATCTCATGCTCGATTCTATAAACAATTGCTTTCAATCTAATGAAAACTAATTGCTTTGAAAATAACTCGTACTCTATTTTTGTAAATCATCTGGACTTAACTTTTGTTAAAATATCTATCTCTCAATCAACAACTTATGTCATTGATTGAGGGGGAGAATGATTTCAAATTAAATCAAAAGGTTATTTTTTATACAATTGTTTTTAAAAGAAAATCATGCATGTTTAATCTATGGAGTTTAAAGTCTCAAAATCCGATCCTTATCAGTTAAAACTGTTTTTATAATTAAGTCACAATTCTCCTTAAAAGCTTTCAAAATCAATTTAAATCAACAAGAGATCTCAAATATCAAATGTTTTGAAAAGTGTGATCGGGGGAGAATTTGTGATTTAAATTGATTTAAACCGATAATTCGATAAATGGGTTCATAAATGTTTAACAAGTTTTCCTCCCCGCATGTGACAAACGATTTCAAATTTTCCATGCACATGTTGAGGGGAGCATCCACTTTAAACCTTAAATTATTGAAACGTGATTGAATTGTCTCTAGCTGAGTTCCTCTAATATGTGCAAACTCTTTCATACTTCGAGGCACATATTGAGGGGAGCAAACTTTTAAAACCTCATCCTTCCTCAAAATGTTTTATCTACTCAAATTGATTGGGAAGTGATGATGATCATTTTAGAAAATGTTAATCAAAAGATTGGACCTTTCATTCTTAATCTAACGATTTCTAAGATCTCTTGCCTCCAAATGCTAAACAATTTCTCGAATTTTATGCATATGTTGAGGGGAGCATTTCTAAAATATCAAAACACTAAGATACAAAATACTTTGATTTTATATCACAAGTATCTTGATTGATTTTCAAATGGTTTTCAATTGATTTCAAGCGGAAGAACTATATCAAAAGACCACCAACTTTACTTTATGCATGGTGTTATAAGGATGGTTAGGTTAGGCATTCGTTCCCACGATCCGCCGTAACCGGAAGGATCTACCCAGGACAATCCACTAGTTAGTGTAGAGTCCTTAGGTATATTGAAAAGAGGAGAAAATGAGATATGGGAAGAGTGCGTGATCGAACCGAGCTAGTAATCGAATAAACCCAACAAGGTTCTAGTTATGAAGCTTAAGCAAGCAAGGGGTTGAAGAATGAAAAGAATTGAATGTGAAAAGGGTGAAAAGAAATAGCCTCCATTTATTCAACCTTAGGCGTAAACCGGTTCAATTCATATACGTGGTTACCAAGGTAACATTGGTATTGAAGACAAGACATCATGGACCCAGTGACGCATCGCACTACAACTTCCCAAGCCACTCAAGTTTCTCTTTAAAGGACTTGTTTCATTCTCACGGGAACCGACTTAATCTATCGACTTTCTCTTAGAGATTGTTGATATTGAAGGAGACCTCTCCCTAGTCTCCCAGATAGGAACCAAACATGCACAATTGAGTCTAAAGCCTCTAGATCATCTATAAATCTCTTTAGGAAACTTTGAATGAAGACTCTCGTTTCACACAATGTGGAAAGAGAGATTATATCTTATGAGTCCCACGATTATCCTTGTGGTATTGCTGTAACATCCGAGTAGTATGCCAACATACTCACAATGAAGATGGAAAGCCTTCTCGAGCCAACATCAAACAAGCTCTCGATGGGTGGCATGTGAGATCTATTCAATAGATCAACCATGTGACAACCGAAAGGTAAACAATGGGGCTTATTCAATCTTTGAATCAACTCGGTTCAGTTATGGATTGACGGATACCTTTGAAAACCGGTCGTTGTGCTTAAAAAATCTTTTCTTTAGCACGTCGACCGTGGTACAAATATTTCAAAATAAAGGTGCTTATGATTGATAATTGATTATCATTAAAACCTTCGTTGTATTGCAAAACAATTTCTATCGAGCGATACACCATTGTTTTTCAAATCTCTTTATCAATCGAATCTCAATTCACCGGTTCACTCACCGTGTTGTCTTCTTTGAGACGTTCGGTTTGAGAACACTAGAGCACCGCGAAACCCCGTCAAGGAAATTCTTCGAATTTTACCCGATCACAAAGATTTGTATCGATCAACGGGAACCGTGGGCCGTGTTCTCAATTCTACAAAAGTGATCAAAGACACTCTTGTGCGCTTTATTGCCAACTATTTTATGCAGAACACCCAATGTTTGCAATGATCGTAATGAAGCGGTCAATCCATAGCCGCATGCTCACACAACACATTCATTTCCAAAGAAATCATGATTAGTGCATCAAAGACTCGATATTATCACTCCATGCTTCGCTACGCCGATGCCAATATCATGAATCAACGAAAGCTTCCGATACTGATAAGAATATATCATGATCCGAATGTGAGCATGTCGGTCCAAATGTCACAACACCACAATGGATGAGTCGAGATTTATCGTGGTCGATGATCTCAAAGTCGGCTCAAAACTCAAGATCACGTGGATCGCTTAAAGACCTCCACTCGATTATCCAAACATGCAATAATGAAGGATTAAAGACTACGAGCTACGTAACAAAGAACATGAACAAGAATCCAAGAACAATTTCAATATAACAGCTTGTTTGTATTCTATGTAATTGTAATGTGTTTGAGGTGACCTCCTTAGGGGAGATTGTTAGATTTGGAAAATCCAGTATTAAAGTGTCTGGCCACCTCAAGTATATGTAATCGTTAGAAAGCTCGTAGTCGTAGTTATTTAATGTTAAGTAGTATTTAGTTAGGTAACACCGTGGAGGACGGACGGTCTTTACCCACCTGTATGCCCGATCCACACCCGTCGGTGGCGCTTTATTGTAAGACTATAAATACTCTCTACCTCCCAAGGTAGAGGTTGGAGCTCATAATAAGATTTTCTTTCTCTCACTAAAGTTCCCAAACCTCTAACTTTCTCTCTCTAAAGCTCTTCTTGTACGCCACCTTTGTTTATGGTTGATGTGTATGTGAAATCCAATATGTTACACTTTAAAACTTGTTGTAGTTGATACATGAAGCTAATTCTAGGATGAATGTGCCCTTTGTATCCCTGATTAACCTTAAGCTGTCCGATGTTGATTTTGGGAATAGTGTTATGGTATCGTTCATCATTGAAATGATTCGTGGATCTCCAAATTTGAAAATGCTAGATACCAGAGTAAGTGTAATGCTGTAATGCATATGTATCAAATAAACATTCCAAAATTGCCATGTTTGTGTATCTCAACACTATTTGATTTTTCAGTCGCAACACGCTTAGTGTTCTACATTTGAAATTTTTTCCAATGTTGTAAATGTAAACACAATCACCATGGCCATACAACCGTGTTTCGAGCTTTTCCTAGAACAGCATGAATTAACTTTAATAAAGTTTATAATTGCGTGTTCCGGTCGCTAAAGACAATCAATATCAAGCTCACGATAGGAGTCATTATGGAATGAAAATATCGTGAAGAACTGGGAGTTGGCTAGGAAGCTGTTGAAACTCCATCGAGCTTTCCCCACAGTCGTGGTAGATTTCTTTAAGTGGTTGTAGTTTATGTATGGGTTGAATACCCTATGACAATTCATGTCGCAAAATAGTTTTTGTATTTTGGTACAGTATTTGTTTATATGGTTTGCTTAAAATTAGCTTGTTCATATGTTGTTGTTTGTGCGTATTGTATGTGGTTGTAGTTTATGGTGAATGGCTATTTTGTACGTAGTAATTGTATTTTGACTATGTAAAGTCAAAATTGCAAAACCATTACTCAATATTTGACTTTGAAAAGTCAAAATTGCAAAACCATTACTCAATATTTGACTTTGTAAAGTCAAAATTGCAAAACAATTACTCAATATTTGTTTTGGAGTTTATTGATATGTTTTAGAAGTTTGACTTAACAAATTCAAACTTGTAATGATTTTGTGTTGTATAATCTTCAACTAAGTTGTAGTATACGTAACTTGGCAACTTGAGGGACCAATTGTGTATTTTAAAGTGATTATTGGGCGGGAGTTTTAAGTATGACAACGGCAACCATGACAAATTCAGTGGACCGAGTGAAAAAAAGTCACTATTAGACCCTTGACCGTCTCTTCCCGGAGACGCTATTTACTTGTGCACACCAACCGATAAACCCATCCACCACTTTTCCACACACAAACAATTTCCAATGGAAGATTTCCCGATTTTGAATGAACTCGTGGAGATTGCTAGTTTATCCAAGTTGAATGATCGTATGGCTGTGTGGTTTGAAGAAGAAGTTGACAAGAGGGCTTTTGAAAAGCTAGTTCTTCAAAGGCATTGATCATCTGAAAAGGGGAATCATGAAGCGAGGGAGTCGATCGAAGAGAACGAAGCTCGGGACCTCGTGAATAGCGCTGACTGCTTGGATGCGATAAGGAAAATCCAATGAGGCACACACACCAACTTGTTCAATTCATACAGATTGTTGGTCAAACCGATGAAGCTATTCGTTTCAACGAAGGTTTTGTTTAGAAAATGGCTGAGCATAATGCCTGAATTTTGGGTTTTTCATGGGGGTAGATAAATGCGGTCTTTTGGGTGCTAGTTTTGGAAATATAGGTTGGTAAAAAGGGTATGTAAATTGGATCTTTTGTTTGGTTGTTGGTCTTGGTTTCATGTAGTTGTTTATGATCTTGTAACCGACTATATTAATGATAAAATATCATCTAAGTTTTATGTATTTAATCTGTTGTTGTATTGTGATATTGGGTGTATTTTAGTCTAATTAGTATCAGCAAAACCAAACATCCCCTTGTATCAGCAAAACTAAACAGCCCCTTTTATCAGCAAAAGTTGTATCAGCAAAACCAAACACCCCCTTTTATCAGCAAAAGCAAACGCAATGGTTTAAAAATATGTGTTGAAAATGCAAATGCTTTAGCACTAAATCATAATGTATCACCAAACATCCCCTTGTATCAGCACGAAACCAAACATCCCCTTTTATCAGCAAAAGTTGTTTCAAAGAAACCAAACACCCCTTGTATCGAAAAGCAAAGGCGTGGTTTAAAATATGTGTTGAAAATGCAAACGCTTTAGCACTAAATAATAATGTATTGACAATGGTGTATTGTTTAGAAGCAATTGGTTTGGTGTTAGTGTTGACAGTGGGACCGAACACGCCCAATGTCTCAAATTGTAACATCTTGAATTCTGACTTACCCAAGTCAAACAAACTTATGAAAGACAACAAATTGTAACTTACTATTGTGGTATGACTTGGGTAAGTCAAACCTATTAAGAAATGCAAAACGATTTCAAGCAGATACAATGCACAACCAAACACAATTACTTACATAAGAACCCAATTTTTTATTCATCGATTTCATGTTCTCAACAACTACAAAGTTTACTATCATCTAAACATACACTTAGTTAGACCCACAACTCTCCCTATCATCCTTTTCCTTTATTTCCTTCCTTTTCTGAAGATATTTAAACAAAATTTCCAGATTTTTAATCCTTTCTCCAAAATCGTTAAACTTTGATAACACGATATCAGCCTCTTCCTTCTCCTTCTTAACACCCAAATCTTTTTCATTTGGGCAGTCTTCTATCCTCAATGAACTCAATAAAGCCTTCCCCTTATCGTTTTGTGCCATTATAGTTTTTTTTTCTTTGGCTAGAATGTGTGTTGCTTGTATTTAGGGTTCAATGTTGTGTGTTGCCGGTACAAATATGGTTGAAGGTTGGGTTAGATTTTAACTATGTTGGGTCAAAATTATGAATGGTCTATTATACCCTTGAAGTAAAGCCAGAAAATTCATGTTGACTATGTCAATCCTGGTCAAGGGACTAGTCATGAGTTAAAAACACAAGTTTTGGACCTCCAGCGATGATAATGCCCAACTTTGTCCCATCGCGATGCGCATGAACAAGTTTAGGGACCAACGGTGTATTTTAGTCTTAAGAGTATAATTTATTGCATCACATTATAATTGTGATGCAGTAACTTTATTACTTTATATATATATGAGGATCACGTGCGGATTTTTTTAATTCGTGCGGATGTGCGGATAGATCATGATCGCACATTCCAGATCTGATCTTGACTTTTTGCAAAAAAAAGTCAAGATATGCGTTATCTTCACAGTACCAATTGATCATGTAAACGACTTTTTAATTTTTTTTCCTTTTGAGCGATCCTTACTGTTGCTATCTTCTTTCAATTTTTTATTTTTTCAGATTTTTATGTGCAGTTTTTTGTTTTTTGATTATGAGATCTACCGTGATATTAACGATATTATGAGACCTACCGTGATATTAAAAACACATGATAGTTAATGTGATATTAAAAAAAATAGAAAAGTTACGGTGATATTAAAAAAATTAACTTTGATATTAAGAAAATATGTAAAAAGTAACTCTGATATTAACAATTTTACTTAAAAAGTTACTTTGATATTGGAAAAAAACTTAATATCACTGTTTTTTTTATTACGATATTGAGAAAAGTTACGGTGATATCAAAAAAGAATGTAAAAGAGGAGTTAGTACTGCTAAGTCTAGTTAATGCTGCTAGTCTTAGTTAGTGCTGCTAGTTTAGTTAGTACTGCTAGCCTTAGTTAGTACTGCTAGTCTTGCGGTGATATTAATAAAGCATGATAATTACGGTGATATTAACAAAATCCATAATATCATTATACCTTTTAACCATGAAAATGATTTTTTTCTGATTTTTTTCAGCGATTATTAATAAATTGTTGTCCTCTTTCTTTTTTTTATTTTTTTGAATTATTATTTTTTTTAACGTTACTGTGATATTATCTGCACCATCCTTACTTAAAATATAATCCGCACCGATTCTTTCCTTATATATATATATATATATATATATATATATATATATATATATATATATATATATATATATATATATATATATAGGTATGGTTAAATGAAAAGTTTTATAACGAAAAGAATGAGAAGGCGATGTGAGGCGACATGTGTCACCTTGCCACATCACCACGCCATGTCACATGTGACATGTGTCACCCCTCCACCGCAAAAAAAAAAAAAAAAAAAAAAATTCCCACCAAAATTTCCGCCAAAATTTATTATCGCATCACAAGAGAATACCGCATCACAATCATAATTGTGATGCAAGAATTTATAATCTTAATGCACTAAAATCATGATTATGATGCAAGAATTTTATAATCGTAATGCAAGAATTTATAACCTTAATGCACTAATAAATTTTGGTGCATCTTTATTATATGTTACCGCATCATAGTTAATAGTTATGCATCAACTATGATGCACTAAAATCAAGGTTATAACCTTAATGCATTAAAATCATTATTGTGATGCAAGAACTTTATAACTCGTGATGCAATAAAAAAATTGGCGGAAATTTTTATGAAAAAATTTTTGCCCTCCAAAAATTTTTTTTTGGATTTTTTTTTTTTTTTTTTTACGGGTATCACTACCACACAACTGGTCTTCACCGACGACCATTTCTGTTGGAAACCGTCGGTATAAGTAGTTTCCAACGGAATTGTGACAGAAAAGTGTGTCGGTGATTCTTGGTCGGTAATTGAAATCTGTCGAATTGTTAAATACCGACAGTAAAACATGTGTCGGAAAATCCGTCGGTAAAGTTTCGCCGGAAATCACAGTATAGTTTCACGAAGTTGTTGGAAACAGCTTCTATCGGAACCACAAGAACTATAGTCGGTAAAGGGTCACATTTTTGTCAGAAATAGTTGCCGCAATATCTTCGAAATAGGACAAATAATTGCACATGTTATATATGTTCCTGAACACAAAATATAGCTCACAAGAAACCAAATAATAAAAAGGATCATTTAGCATTATTCATATCTTTAACGGAATGTCATCATTCACATAAAAAAATTGCATTCAATTCAAAATCCAAATCGAGCCATTGAGAACATTCAAGACGAAATTAGAGTATCCAATACAAGTATTCAAAAACATATTATAGTATCCAACTACCCAGAAGGGTGGGGGGGGGGGGGTCACATGAGGCAAGTCTACATCTTCACACACGATAAATGGATATTTTCCACCAAGCTCAAGTGTCACTGGTATCATCGTGTCAGCAGCCTCTCATTACCTGTTATCACAATTAATAATGTTAGAATACATAGAATAACCTTTACTAACTGGTAAAAGGCATAAGACTGAAATCATACCATTCTACCAACACCTGGTGATCTAACAAATATCATTTTGTCAACAGCGGACACCAATGCTTCTCCTGTCTCACCAAACCTGGCAAAATCAAAGTTTGAAGTATGTACCTAATTAAAGAAAAGTGATTGCCTAATCAAGATAGGGCTTACCCAGTTATTAATTCAACAAGATTTTCAGAGCTCCCACACCGCAAATGCGCTTGAGAATTCGCACATAGAAACATCCGCACAACTCATGTGTTCGAAACCTACAAAAGACGACAAGAGAGTTCAAGTTCAAGTGAAATTCAAAGGTTCTCTTTTCAAAGGTGAATATATGTTCCTAGAATTAAGTACCTTCACGACTATGCAAATCCCGGAGAATACAGTTGCCAAAATTGGGTTAAACAAGTTATGGAATGGATAATTCCATGATACAATAGCTCCAACCACACCAAGGGGGTGAAACTCCACCCTCTTGTGAAGCATTGATATTTGATCTGAGAAATGCCGTAATACATTATAATATTCATTAGTTACTGCAAAACAAACTCACTAAGCACTTGGAATTAGAGAAGACACATGGAAGTGAAGATTGCTTAATTATTGAAACAGTAACACTGCTATTTATTACAAGTTATATTTGAATAGAAAGAATCTAATACCTGTACTCAGGATTTAGCCACCACACCCTCTGAAATAAGCCAATGAATCTTCTCACATGTTCATAATTTCTCCCATGGATGCATCCACCATTGTCTTTCCAGTATCAAGTGAAGAGACTCTAAATATAATATTTGAAAATTATCGTCAATATTTTAACGCAGAGTACAAGATAGCATATGTATAATAGAACTTACAAGATTTTATATAAAAATCTTACTCGATATAAGCTCTTGATGTTCTATGATATACTTCAAAGCACACGCAAAATCAAGCGCCGTTGTTTGAAGCTACTCTTTTGCCCACACTTTCGGGATTTTCTAACTCAGGATAATCGCTCCTTCACCGAACACATTTGGGTGATCATTTTCACCATATATAATCTAGCAAGTATGCAAAGCGTAGTAATCAATAGTCAACACCAAAGAATTTATCGCGTACAAGTTCAACGGATTGAAAATTATTCGAAAGTTCAAAACTATAGTCAAAGCATCCACAACTATAATCACAGTAGATGCTCGATTTATACAATACGTAACATGAACAATGATATAAATATGCACACAAAGTTTTAAAGATATTCATTCCTAAACACCGACCTCATCAAAGCATGTATGGAAAGTACCCTAGAACTTCATCAGGTGCTCATAAACTTTGTCGGTTTGTCTTCTTGAAGGTTTCTACATATGAAAGTTCCAAACGAAAATGTTGAGCATTCGACATGTTAAAAGTGAAATAACTCAAGAACGAAAGTCATTATATTCAATACAATAAAAGGCATTTATGCAAATGTTAATTGTCTTGAGCTATTTATTGGTTGTTATTAATAGATTGATATTAATACCTCGTAACATTAATAAAGAAACTTACGTAGATGAAGCCTTTCTTTGGTTGCCCGTCATCTATAACTCAGAACTATAGAATTTATGTAAAGTATTAGAATGCAAAATACGACATCAAAAGCAAGTATCCACATACAAGGCAACACGCAAGTCTACACATAACAACCGAGTGAATCAAATAAGTGTCAAAACAAGAATCATATACAATGTTACAAACATACCTACAAAGATAGTTGTCCTCTATTTTGACTTCCTTCAACTGCTTTTGGAACTAAATGCATACCGTAAACATAACTAACCAAATATAACCCAAAAAGTCTCTTAGCAGTTGACTCGTGTTGCACCTACTAGTCCCAAGAAATCATGAAACTCTAGACCTCTAGTTGCATTAACACTCCATGCTATAAAAATATGAATCTCAATATCAAACCTAATAAATTTCCAAATAATCAATAACCATTTCTGTTAAAATTTCTACAATCGGTAGCATGAACTAAGCTGGAGCCAAAAGATTAAGACCAAGTAATTAACAATAGGATCGTTTCAAGGTGTTTGGTACATGGCTATGTCCTGTTTTATACAAGACGCTATACCAAAATCGGATAGACAAACAAATGTTGATATGTGGTTTTAGAGTTTGAGTATTGTTAAACGAAATGACATCGCTTATGTTTAAAAATAAAAGAGCTAGAAAATTGGTTATGTCCATCCTGCACTGTGAAAATGGTAATCCTTTTAAACTTTGATACCGAATGTGGTCCCGCACATAAACCTCTATATGGTTAAAATAAGCAACCGTAAAACTCTTATCGAAACATATATTTACCAATCCAAATGTGTCTCAACTAATTTCCCTTAAGTGGCGGAAATTTAATTTACTAAATTTTGTTGTTCATTCTATAGTATGTGGAAAACTAACATCATATCATAATCGATTAAACCTATGCACAAATAGCTTTGTTACATGTTTGTTCAAAATAGCAATAATCCTAATAAATTCATTCCGCACATTCATCCTAAATGTATATGCGATAATCCTAATCATCGATCAAACGCTAAACGAAACTTCCAAAGCCGCATAAACAAACGCAAATCCCGTCCAGAAGGATATTATATCTCAACCACTTAAAACTAGTAATATCTATGAAACAAATCATTACGACTTAACACTAATTTCACAATGCCTTATAATCAAACATAATCAACACATCGGAATCAAAACTAACAATTCATCATCCAAACACTCATAACGAAATTATCATAACAGCTTTAAAATCAATCAAATTAGCCTACAAAATTAGGTCAAAATTAACCAAACAAAGTCGATGAACAAATTAGGTCAAAATCGAGAATATTAACCAAAATAAATTAGGTGAAATTGGGAAAAGCAAATATACCACACCAAGTCGATGAACAACAAACGGTCGATGAACGGTCAAATGAAGTCGATGAATCGCGATTGGGGAAAAGCAAATTGGGAAAATAAACTCACCGCATTGGGGAAAATATGGGGAAATCAAAGGGTATTGGTATATGTGTTGGTTAATTTTTATTTGAGAGGAAGCGCTAGAGGAATATGAAACGATTGGTCTTGAAAACTTGAAATGGTGCATTTTTAAAACCGTACATATAGGATTTTATTACTTGAGATTATCAACTAGGGGTGAGATAGACCGAATGGACTCGACCGACCGCCGGACCGATCGAGATCGATCGACCGGATCGGACCGACCACATCTGTGCGGTCCGCGGTCTCGCCTGAGCTACTTTTGTCTCGGTCCGGTCCGGTCCGGACCAAACCGACGAATTTGAGCTAATTTGGGTTTGTTGGACCGGACCGACCACATTCGGTCCGGTCTCAGTTTAAGATTTTTGCCGAAATCGGGTCTCGGTCTGGTCCGGTCCTGGCCGGTCCGGTCCGGTTTTTGGACCGTGCACACCCCTATTATCAACAAATATTTAAAGACTTGATATGTTTTGAATTTTGAAATATAAACATATATGCACATTTTATATAAATGTAAGTTCTTATTTATAATGTTGATAGAAAATAAATATGAAGAACAAAAGTTGTTGTTTATGATGCACTTTTTCTTGTGCTTTTAGCTAACAAATTAAACTAAAATGATGTTGTATGTACATCAAAACGCAATAAAACCCAATGTAGTCTCTCTAACTAATGACATATGGAGTACATCTTAACCAAACCAAGGCTCTAAGAATACGTATTTTAAAAAAAATCCAACATAATATAACCAAATATGGCCAAGTGTATAAAACTTACAAAAAACTTTAAATCTCTTTAAAATTTATCATGACAAGTCCACCAATACCTTTTAGACCCACCATGAAGTAAGAACTATTGTAAACATTTACAAAATATATATAAGCGAAATTCATATATTTCCGTCATAAATTGTAGGAAAATGAATAATATTTAATTTTTTCCGACTGCTTAGCGACGGATAAATAGAGTCGCCGGAATCGTCGAAAGTCGACACAATATAAATAAAATTCACCAATTACCGTGAAAATATTATTCCTCTGAAACCGTCAGAAATCTGTCTGAAAATCTTCACAAAATTTGACCACAGTATCCGCCGGTAATGTGCCAGAAATTGTCGGTAATTAGCGACGGATATATGTCCGTCGGAAATTCCGTCACTGAAAGTCCACTTTCTAGTAGTGTATGGTGATGTGGCATGATGATGTGGCAAAGGTGACACATGTCACCTCCACATGTCTTCTCATTTTTTCATTCTAAAAAATTTTTCATAATAACCCAAACATATATATATATATATATGTTAATTATATTTGTTTGGAGAAGAAAAATGAGAAAATACCATTTTAATCTGAATTGCGCAATCGTGCAAGTTGAGAACAAATGCAAAGACAATAGAGAGGTTCGAGGACTAGAAATATCAGTTTGTACATACCATAAGGACGAGTTGTGTTTGTTTTTCGATTTCAAAGGTAAATCTTATTAAGAAAACATAAACTTTAGTTTCCTTATTGTAGAGTCGGTTTGCCTCATTCTCTATAAAAGAAGGGTGTACCTCATTGTTTTCATTCATCAATACAGTATTTGATTATTGTTGTGGGTTGTCGACTGTTGTTCTAAAGTTTGGGTTTCGGTTTTGCTGTTTGTTCCGCTAAGTTCTAGTAAATATTTTGATTTAGATGGAGCAGGTAAAGAAGAGAAGGCGAGTGGTGATCCACAGAAACGAGTTAGAAAATTTTCCCGAGTTGATTCACTGTATACAACTATTGTTGCCAACAAAAGATGCTGCCCGCACCTGCATCTTGTCCAAGTCATGGCTACACGCTTGGTCTACCATCCCTACCATCCGGTTTTCTCCATCCGTTGACTCTTTTAAAAAAAACCATCAAAGAAAGTACATGAGATGGATTCACCGGACCTTACTAAGGTATCACCGGGACAACTTACCAATCACAAGTCTTGATCTTCAGTTTGGCATTCACACTGCTTTGCGTTCCGCTTACAAATTGATTATGCAAGCTACTTCTAAAAGTCGTCGCTCTCTTAACGAGCTTCACCTCACAATCTTGGCTACCACGTCATTTACTTTTCCTGATGAGATATTCTCAAGTGAAAATCTCCACACATTAAGTTTGAAACTTATATACAACCTCATTGACTCGAGAAATTCCTGTTATTCCCTTCACTTTGGTAGCAATCCTTCTATCCACTGCACCAACCTACGTGTACTCCAGTTGGTTGATGTCCACATAACTCAAGATGTGCTTCATAAATTGTTATCTACATGTAAGTTACTTCAAAAGATCGACATCGAGTTACCCGTGCAATTGAGGATTATCAAGGTAAGCAACCTCCATTATCTTGATGAGTTGAGAATATATAATCTCACCAAGTATAATAGTATTTTCGAAGTTGATAATGTCCCATCTCTCCGCTCGCTTGTGTACGACACATTTTCGCTATTCTGGAGTAAGCCTGTATCATTTAAACTGGGCACAATACGGAGCTTGAGAGAGTTATCGTTAGACAACGTGTCCATGGATGATGCCTTCTCAAGTATGATCAAATCGAACTTTCCATTTCTAGAGAGTTTGACCCTTTCTATCAGCTGGTGTAGTGTCGAAATCTTGGATATCAGATGTCGTACGTTGCGGAGTTTGACGTTACAGTTTGATCTCGACGACCAAATTGATGTACATGTTTATGCTCCCAATTTACTTGTTTACACGCACGCAAGCAAGGCAAAAATGCCTAGTCTCTTGTTTCCAACCATTCCTCCCCAGCAAATTAAGCTATGTCTCGGATTGAACAATCCCATCGATGAGTTGTTCTTTCGTAAAAGTGAGGGAAACACTGGAATTATCAAGCAAGTTTAACATTAGTATAATGGATTCCGAAGATGGGGTTCTAGCGCCTTTCGACGTTGATGATGTGAGAACAATCATCCCGTTTCCGGCTACAAATGTTGAAGAAGTGGTTTTTCTAAAACAATTCGACTGTGCCTTGTGGGAGAACTCACTGCTCTTTGATGCAGTTTTTTCTATTTGCCACCCCATGTATGTGAAGGCGAATAATGAATTAAACCTCAAAGTCGCTGACTACTTGTTGAACCAGCTAATGGTAAAGGAAAATGAAATAGGAAAGATCGTGTATTGTGAAATAAGAGATCCTCTCAATGGAAGATGGGTAGCACTAACAAGTTCTTCCTTGTGTTTGCTTGATACAACGCCTCTTCGTGACTGCAGTGACGAGCTCAAAGTTACCGAGTTCAAACTTAGCTGGTGTTCACCATAGAAGCTTCTTTACTTGTATTTTTTGACTGTTTATTCTTTCAGATTTCTCTTGTTATAACTTTGTACTTTTTTCACTGTAAGTTTATGGTTTGATGTAAAACGACGTTTCGTGCGTTATAATATTCATTAGTTGTTTGTTGAATGAGTTTTTCTACTGTGATTTGATACAAGACCTTCTTCATTAAGGGATTGGATAGATGAAACTCTGATAGATCATATTCGATCGAAAAGAATATTTACAGGCAACAAAACAATGCTCGTCATTTCTGCTATGTGTGGATAAGCAACACAACCAAAACCAAACGTTTTGTGTGTCACAAGAGTAAAATTGCAAAAATTGGTTTTGCCAAATTGCACGTTTTCTTGTGGCTCATTGCCGCAGCACGACACGATTTTGATTATTTTCATCGTTACTTGCACTTTGGTTCTTTATTTTAACCGCATTAAGTGAGCCCGTTAATAGTTACACGTTAAATTTTTGGCCACGATCGCTGATAGCGCCCATCCTTTACTAATGTACCGCTTATAATTTAACTTTTTCGTCCGCTTTTACGTCGTCCGCTTTTACGTCGTCCGCTTTTTACGCCGTCCGCTTTACATTTTCGCTCGCTTTACGCTTTCATCCCCTTTACGTTTGTCAGATATTTACGTTTTCGTCCATTTCTTTACTTTTTCGTCCGTTTCTTTAACGTTTTCGTCATAAAAATGTTTCGACATAAAAATTTCGAAAAAAAATTTTGAAAAATTTTTCGACATAAATTTTTTTCCAATTTTCAATTTTTTTTCCAAAATTTTTCGACATAAAATTCTTCAATTTTTTTTTCAATTCTTTTTCAAAAAATTTTGAAAACGAATTCAAAAAAAAAATTGAAAAATACTTTAGTAAAAAGAATTGGAAAAAAAATCTATGACGAAAAATTTTTTATGTCAAAAAATTTTCAATTTTTTTTTCAAAATTTTTATGTTGAATTTTTCTTATGACGAAAACGTTAAAAAAAAGAAGAAAACGTAAAAAAAAATAGACAAAAACGTATAAGAACGGACGAAAATGTAAAAAACGGACGAAAACGTAAAAAATGTATTTAAAGCAGATAAATACGATTTAAAACGTAAAAACGGCCGAAAAACGATAAGTATGGTGACGATACAAAGTGAGATCCAAAACATGGTTGTCAAATGGATATAAGTGCCTAATCTAAATATCAAGAACTTTAAGCTTGATATGGATGAAATTCTATTGATAAGAAGCCTTCAAATGATGAAGATTACAAGTGCACTAATTTTGTTGTGAGATCTTCATGTGTTTGGATTGCAAGATCTCTAAACTTGTTTGGATGAATCATCAAGTAAAAGTATGCTTGCAACAAATGACAGTTAGAGCGATAAAGGGTTTATGGTAATTTTAAGAGCATGAAAAATGTATTAAAACACAGCAGAAACACTGGTTTAAGTGTGTGAAACATCACTTTAAAAGTGTGCAAATGAGCCACTATTTATAGATAGGATGTTTTCATACAGACGGTACCACAGATCCCTTAAATATTTAAGGGATTCGTCGTGACACTGGATGCTACTTTTTGTCTTTTTCTGATGGAGTGTTTATCTAGTGAAGGTATGACCGATTTTTTTTTTTTTTTTTTTGGCGGATGGGGGGGGGGAATTCAAAATTTAAATTTTATTTTTATTAAAATACTTTTTATATAATCAAAAATAATTTGTATAATTATTTTTGTAAAAATGTTTTGTACACATTTAAATGTAATGTGTAAAAATGTCAAGTGTATGACAAAAAATATTTCTTTGATCATAATTCAAGTTTTATGGTACTATTATGTTTACCTTAAATGATTTACATCAAATTGAAACTTATGTCTAAATAAAAATGTTTACGTCAAACTTTAACGTAGTGTCACCATAATATTATTTAGACGTAATCTATGGTTTGTGAAATGATTTGATCATAATGCAACATAACAAACATATTTGAAACTTTGTTGAAGCATACCTGAGACGTTTATGTACGTATGCTTGATGATTTGTGATTACAAGTAACTTGCGCATTTTACGTTATGTATTACAAGTTATATGTTTGTCATTATTAATACCGAATAGACCGTTTAATTAAAATATCGTACTATTTGCACTAACACTTTTTATAGTCGTTCTTTTTCAACTTTGACTTGAAATATTTTTTTTGTGCTATTTAATACTTGATGAAAATTACACCAATGAAAATATATTTAAAACTCAATGCATTCATATATTTTGCATCGAGTAACATATAACATCAAAGAAAATATTTTAAGTCTAAGAGCACAAGGTATCATGAATACGAATAACATGTTATCAGTATGTCAACTCAGCGCCACGTCATCCCCTCCCCAATAACACACCAATCACTCAAACACCTCTCTCTCATATCACACCACTAACACGTTATTGAGTCCCACATTTTTTTTTCATTTTATCTATTACATACAAACACATTTTATATAAAAATGAAAATACGATTAAAAAAGAAAATAAAATTAAAAAAAAAAAAAAAAAAAAAAAAACCCCGACTACACGTTACGATTAAAATAAATATTACAAATAAAAAAAGACATGATACGAGTACATGAAAATAAAATATGATACGATGAAATAAAAATAAAACATGATACGAGTACACTAAATATTTGAGATTGTCATCGACGGGCCAACCGAAAAAGCCGCCATGCCAAACTAACGACGTCGACGGGCCAACCGAAAACATGATACGAGAGTATATTGTTGCATGAAATTTATGACAATTTATGACCTTTAATTGAGGTAAAATGTGGCTAATAAGTAATTGTAAAAATTTGTTCATTACAAAGGTGCATATTTATTTTGTGAAGGATTAAGTAGTAAAAAGCAGTCAACCAATTAAAGATGCTACATGACTACACCCCTTCAATTACCCACACGTGTACTCATCTTCTTTATACTCATCTTCAACACACAAACGCATAAACATAAACAAAATTCTCTCACACACAAAACATAACACATTTCAAATAATCATGTGTTGTAACCATGGTTTAATCTCAAGAATCCCAACAACACCACCTACCGTTGCATGTATTCAAGGTCCAAACACCTCCAAGAAATACCAATAGCGTGAGCCACTCTAGTAACTCAAAAACTTTGGGCTTGTGGTTGGCGCTTTGCATGATACAACAATTAACGTGTTATTTGTTGCTTTCTTTGCATTTGGCGTGTAAAAACATACGATAATGTATGCTCTAAGTTGAAAAAAATTTTCAAAAAGTCAAAACAGAATACTTATTTTGAGACAGAAGAAGTAATAAATAGTGAACCTAAGGGTGTGTTATATTTTTCCCAAATGTATTAGGCTGGACGCAGTAGTATGGGAGATCGACTAGGCGATCGATCGTCCCTTCTTTGGGTGTTGATCGCCTAGCGATCGATCCCTTTTTTTTGTTTCGATCGTCTGCACGATTGACAATCGTCCAAGTTTTGTGTCTTTGTTTTGTGAATTTGCAGGTGAACGTTTGAGACAAACGTTTAAATTTAATTTACTTCCTTTTTTTCAATAAACATAATTCATACACTATAAAACTTGTAATGTTTTTTAAATTTGGTATTGTAAATGAATGGAAATTTATTTTCGTGTACGAAGAATCAAAGTAGAAGAAAAACGTTTATTCATTACAGAAGCAAATCAGAGTACTACATTGAAATGAAAATAAAACTGCGATACAAAAAATAAAACACATAGATTAATCTGATCGATAACCATCATCGTAAGCAGAATAGTCTGCAAACTTGCTCTCTTTCCGCTCTCGATACGCTTTGCCAAACCAGTTTTCTCGTAATTCTTCTTCTTATTTCCTTGCTTCCTTGCTCCCTACTAGTTGCTTCCTCCCGTGCTTATTCTTCTTCCATTTCTCTCAATGTTTTTTCATCTTGAAGAAGTAGTCGTTGCTCTTCCTCAGTAAGCAGAAACGGTTCCTCAGTAAGCAGAAACGGAATTATATCTGAGGGTGAAGTGTTTTCTTCAGGTGTTGGGGGATTGTTTCAACTGCTGTTTTCTTGTGACATTTTTTAGAGAAGCTGTGTGTGTGAGATGTGTTTTTTTAGAGAAATTGTGTGTGTGAAATGTGGGTTTTTTGATGAAAATGTAGTGAATATATATAGGAAAAAAAGATAGGACTTGTTTTGAAAAAAATAAAAAGATAAGGTTTTAAAAAAAAATGAAGCTCGCTCTTACTGTGGCAACCAATCGTTTGTAGATAGCCGGAGAAAGAAAACTGACGCGACGGATAAAATGAAGGTCAATCGGCCCCCTTACTGTGTCCAGCCTTATAGTTAAATTAAAAACAAAAATACATCGTTGGTCCCTAAACTTGCCCAAAAGCATCGCATGGGCCCAAAACTTGAGAAAATCGTCGCCGCAAGTCCAAAAGTTGTTTTTTTAGGCCGATTGCGTCCCTTGACCCGTTTAGTCTCGGTCAACGTCCGTTTTTAGTTATATATTCAAGGGCATAATAGACCAATCACCTTTATAACTACACGTCTACACCTTAGTTAACTCAGCAGTGAACGTTAGGGACCAATCATGAATTTTACTATGCAACTTGAGCGTATCTTCCCTGATACACTAGCCAACTTTTGAAATAGGCTGGGTCTGTTATGGATTTGCAAGTTTGACATTAGAAAGTCAAACTTACATATTGCATTTCCATTTGACATTAGAAAGTCAAACTTCAATGTAGCATTTCCATTTGACTCTAGAAAGTAACACTGCAATCCATGAGTCAAATGGTAAATGACATTTTTCATTAGCAGTTTGACTTTCTAAAGTCAATATTGCAAATCCATGAGTCAAATTATGGTCCATGAGTTACAAACATCCATTTTCACTTTGTAAAGTTAAACTTGCAAATGCTAAACGAAAGTCAAATGTGGTCCCCAAAAAAGTATACATAAAAAGACACAAGACTCTACTATAAAGGAATTGCACAATATTTATGAGGGGTGTTTGCAAGACTCAACAAGAGTCACCCAAACTGCTAATAAATCAATAACTTTTTTTTTTTTGCAAAAGAAAATTTAACCAACCAAACTGCTACCATTCAATGTGTGTGTTTGTGTTTGATCTGGGTGGGTAAGGATTTAATGCGTGAGATTAATTATAGAAAAGATAAAGTTGTCAAATTTAGGGACCAAATGTGAACAATCAAGTTATTAATGGACGGGAGTTTTAAGTATGACAACTGCAACATAGACAAATTAAGGGACCAAGTGTGAAAAAAAAAATCATTACTAAACCCCTTGATCGTCTCTTCCCTGAGACGCTAATTACTTTTGCGCGCGAACCAATAAACCCATCCACAACCTTTTTCTCACACATTTCCCAATGAAAGATTTCCTAATGTTGAATGAACTTTTGGAGGTTGCTGATTCATCACGCTTACATGATCGTATGGGATTGTGGTTTGGGCAAGAGGCTGCAGAAGAAGGGTTTTTTAAAAACCTAATTTGTGCATGTATTGATCATCTAAAGAGGCTGATAATCAAGCGTAGGGAGCTGATTGTGGAGAATGAAGCTTTGGGAGAGCGTAGTTTGGCGCTGACAAGGTTATGTAAATGGTTCTTTTGTTTAGTTGTTGATGATGATTTGATGCGCTGAGAGAAACCCGTGTCGTGAACATCGACCTACTTGCTCGTTTGATAAAGATTTATGGTGAAGCTGATGATGGTATTCATAAGCAGGAAGGTTATATTGCGAAAATGGCTGAAAATAATTAGTGACTTTTGGGTATTTGATGGGGGTAGGTAAATAGGGTATTTTGGTTGCTTGTTTTCGATTTTTAGGTTGTTAACAAGGTTATGTAAATGGATCTTTTGTTTAGTTGTTGATGATGATTTGATCTAGTTCCTGCTATTCTTGTAATCTACTCTAACTATGATGAAATATAAATTTAAGTTTTAGCATATAATCTTCTTGTATTGTGCTATTTGGTGTACTGTTTCTATCAGCAAAAACAAACACCCCTTTATATCAGGAAACCCAAACACAGTGGTTATAATGTTATATGTGTTCAAAATGCAAAGGCTTTAGCATTAAATCTTATTATATTGACAATGGTGTATTCTTTATCAGAAAAATGGTATGGTGTTAGTGTTGACAGTGGGACTGAACAACCTAATAGCACAAATTGTAATATCTTGATTTTTGACTTCCCTTAGTCAAACCTATTTAGGAAATGCCACAAATTTTCAGTTCTTAATTTTTGACTTCCCTAAGTTAAACATATTTAGCAATGCACAACCAAACACTATCATTTACAATAACAACCCAATTTTATATTCAGAGTATGCCATTAATAAAATCAAAAGCTTTTTATTAATCGATTTCACTTAACATATGTTTGACGTCCCTAAGTCAAACAATTTCACTTAACATATGTTTGACTTCCCTAAGTCAAACAATTTCACTTACAACATGTTTGACTTTCCTAAGTCAAACATATTTAGCAATGCCTAACGAAACACTAGCAGTTACAATAACTAAACACACATTTAGCAAGAACCGCTACTTTCCGCATCATCCCTTTCATTCCTTTCCTTCATTTCCTTTAGACATTTAAACACAGCTTCAAGTTTTGAAATCCTCCTTTCCAAATCATCAACCTCTGGTAACCCGGTATCCGCAGCCTTTTACTACCTCCGTCCCAAAATTATTGTCCCCATTTGACTTTTTTGGTCTTTCTTTTTCAACTTTGACATTAAATATTTTTGTTTGTGTTATATAATAGTTGATGAAAAATTAAATCAATGAAAGTACATTTAAAACTCAATTCATTCATATATTTTGCATCAAGTGTCATATGACACAAACAAAAATATTTAAGGTCAAAGTTGTAAAATAAAGACCGAAATAGTCAAAAGGGGACTATAATTTTGGGACGGATGGAGTACTTCTCATCAGTAACATCCAAAAGCTCTTCATAGTAGTATTTTTGTTGCCTCAACCAATTCAGAATCTTTTGTCTCAACTCCTTAGGTATCTTCATGAACGAACCATATTCAACAATTGGTTCATCACCAATGTAACACCCGTTTCCCAACTACAAATAGGCCCCACCCTAGATGAAATGGACCGGGTCTAGATGTGATTGACTAAGGATAAATGGACGTATGGTATAAGTGTTGGTCTGACAAAAGCATGGATACGGCGTATCCAGGATAAGTTATACGGCGTATTAGTATTGTATGGATAGTAGAACAGACCTGTTATGGTACCAATACGACATATGGATTAAGTTGCATATGGCGTATGTAGTCTGGCTTGGATATGGCGTATCCAGGGAAGGGAATACGGAGTATTGGTGGATTAAGATGGATACGGCGTATCCATGAGAATGAATATGGCGTATCGACTTAAAATGGACAGAAATGACAGAAATGCCCTTTTAGCTAGAACCTTCCCCATTTATCTATAAGTTTCCACACTCTTCTGTAAAGAGTGTGTGTTTTCTATGGGTGTCAAACCAAAAGAGAAAGAGAGGGAAAGAAGATGGATTTTGATGTGCGATGATGATGGTTTGAAGATTGTAATTCCCTAGCAAGGTTCCTAACATGTTTATCAAGTAAATAATGATGTTTAATTAAGTTTAATTGGTGATTTAAGAGTTATGGTTTATGAACCCTAACTTGGGATTAATGGGTAAATGGTGTTTTAAGATAAATTAAAGGGTAATGATGATTATGAGATGAGTTTATAATGGGTTTAAGTTAGTATATGGTGGGATTGGTTGTCATATAATCAATATATGATTATATGATGACTATAGGTGTTAGGAGTAAGTTAATGGATGTATAAACCATGGATTATGGTTATTTGAGTATGTGTTAAGTGTTTATGTGTATGGTGATGATGAGCTAGGATGATGATGATGGTGATGATGATGATGGTGATAAGGATGATGATGGCTATGATGGATTTATGAATGTTAGCTTAGCTTGGAATCAAGGTAAGTAAACTGGTTATTAGGGCTGTAAACGAACCGGACGAACACGAACGGAGCCTTGTTCATGTTCGTTCATTTAATTTTAACCGGACAAATAAACGAACACGGACGCTTAAACGGACGAAATTTCTTGTTCATGTTCGTTTATTAAGAAAATGAGTTGTTCATGTTCGTTTATGTTCGTTCATTAAGACACTAAACGAACGCTAAACGAACATAAACGATCTAACATAAATAAACATAGACAAACAATCATAAACTTTATTAAGTTATGCATCTAATATTGTTTTATAAGTGTCGTTTTGTTTAAACAAACTAATTTAAAAATTATACAATTAAAAGATTTGATATACGAACATAAATAAATAAATGAACATAAACAAACGTTAACGAACGCATAATCGGACGTTCACGAACATAAATAAACGGACGTGACTTTTGTTCATGTTCGTTCATTTAACTAAACGATCGTAAAATATTGTTCATGTTCGTTCATTTAATAAATAAACGAACATAAACGAACTTTTTACCGAACCGTACATGAAATGTTCACTGAACGTTCAGTTCGTTTACAGCCCTACTGGTTATAAGTTAATGTTAAGGTTATTGAATGATTTGATGTGTATGTGCTTATGTGAAAGTAGATGGTAAGCCTAGTTTGGCATAACTAGCAAGAGAATGATATAATAGGGTGGATTTGGTTAGAGTATGAATGGTGATGCTTAATGATGGCTTAAGGTATGTATTATGATTAATGTCGTTAAAGGAATGATGGTTATGATGTGTAATGTATGTTTGATGTATGATGTTTAATTATATCCGCTTTACTTACTAAGCTTTATTCTTACTGTTAAAGTTATCAATGTTTTGTAGGTTATGCGTGAAGAAGGTAATGTATGGATTGCGGCTTAGTAATGGAAGTAAGGAAGTTATAAGGTTTTGTTAAGGAAATAGGAGCATAGGTAGATACCGAGCTCTATGTTAATGTTGTACCCCCGCGAGTCTTTAAATGGTTATATGTACGATGTCGAGTGTCAAGGTCCATCTTATGGTCGTTAAAGTGATTTGGATGTCAAATGGTATATTGTGGATATGATTAACGTATATAGGTAATGTTTAAAGGAGTGTTTGGTTTAATGTGTATATATTTACCCATTTTGGGGTTAAAACGGGTCAAGTGCCGTATAAGGCATTAAATAATGTATGTCGAAGTTTACATGTGGAATGGATGATGTTTGTTATGGTTAAAGGGTTGAAATGGACGTCTAAATGTTCTGTCTCAGATGGTCTGATACGACGTATCCATTATATGGATACGGCGTATTAAGTGGTTACGGTGATATAGCGTATCACCTTTAGGTGATACGCCGTATAGACCTCAGATCCAATATGGCGTATCCCATTATATGGATACAGCGTATTGGGGGTCACAGAAGGGTTGTTTGGTTGTGTTATGGTAATTGCGTAAAAATGTTTTAAAAGGAAATTAAGTATATGTTCTTGTAACGTATTTAAAGTATTGTAATGTTATGAATTCTTGTCGTTAAACGAAGGGTTTAAGCGAGTTCGGTAAAGTCAAACGTTTTCGCGTTCAAAGTTTTAAAATTTCGGTCAAACCGGGCACGGGGTGTAACAAATCCCTCAAGAACTAAATTAGGGAGAAAATAGTTGTCTAAAACTTTTGCCCACTCATCTTCATCAGACCCAATGTACAAAGCTTCCCCTTAACGTTTTGTGCCATTGTTAGTGATTAGGGTTGTGTCAAAATAGGGTGTGTTGCTGTTAAGTAGAGTTTTATCACAGAGGGAAATAATAAAAGGGAAACGGGTTGGGTTGGATTAACTAAGATGTAGTCATAAAAGTGATTGGTCTATTATGCCTTTGAATACATAACTAAAAACGGACGTTGACCGAGACCAAACGGGGCAAAGGACGCAATCGGCCTCAAACACCCAACTTTTAAACTCATGACGATGATTTTCTCAAATTTTGAGTCCAAACGATGCTTTTTGACAAGTTTAAGGACTAACAATGTATTTTTATCTAAATTAAATTTCTGATCATAACACATATTTTTGCAACTTAACTCGATTAATATACTTTATTTTTGATACAATAAGAATCTCACCACAAAGCTCCAAACAAGCTCTTAACTTAACACCAAACCCCCTCTAAAAATAGAAAGAAAAAAACCAACCCCACTGACACTCACATCTCACCAATCTCAGTTGACTTCATTTTCACTTCAAAATCATAACTCTTCAACTCTAATCAAAACCCAACCAATTTTCAATTAAACTCCCACTCATCAAATTCACAGTACAAGGATCAAAACCCATAAATTATTTCACAGGTTAGTCACTAAATCATTCCCAATTTTATAGTCAACTTCATTTCCCCAATTTTCAAAATTTTCTAATTTCGAAAAATTAGAAAAATTCCTTTCTGGGTTTTGAAATTGGATCCATGAATAGTGTTTTTGCATCTGGGTTTTTGTTAATTTTGTGTTTTGGATTAGTTCTTGGATTAAGTGATTTTAGTTTAAGTCAAAGTCAAAGTCAATTTGGGGATATAGGATCTGTTAGAAATGAGCCTACTATGGTTTCTAAGTATGATAGAATAGATGAAGTTAAAAAGCAATGTAGATCATATTTACCTCAAACTCAAAATGATAAACAACCATATAGTAAAAGACTATTTAAGATAAAAGATAGAATGTCTTTTGTGAATGGTGATTGGTGGCAAGACTTAGATAAGGCTCCCATAATGCCGTTAAAATCGGCCGGGTTAAACAGGTTAAATGGGTCATATGCGTTAAGTAGTTTAAATGAGACTGATGATCAAAGTTCGCCTTTGAACTTGGTATCATTTTGGGTTACTAATGTAGACCGTGCCCACCGGACTAAAAATTCCGTTAATGTTAATGGCATTTTGAAGCTTGGGATCACGATGGGAGGCTCGTTTGGGTCAAGACCTTATGAGAATAACCCGACGTTTAGTATTTACCCTGGGCATTCGGAACTAAGTATTTCGTTTCAAGGGATTGTGTCCAATACGGATGATAGTAATGGGGAAACCGTAATGTGCTTACTTGGTAACACAATGTTGCCGTATCGTTATCCGGATAAAAGTAACCCGTGGGATTGGGTTAATGAACCTGGTTACATTAACCAACCACCGTTGATTCAAGATGATCAGATTTTACTTGTTATTCGTTACCCTAAGGCATTTTCTTTAACACAACGAGGTATTTATGGTAGCTTGAAAAGTTTGAACCCAAAAACGAGCCAAAAGTACTTTGACGAAGTGCATGTGTCCTCTTCGTTGAGTGGGGTCGTTAACTACGAGTTTAGTTCTGATAAACTAGTATCGAAAGCTTGTACTCCGTACCCTTATAAAGATGAGTTTGTGGATACGGGGGTTGAGATGTATAAAGGGGCTGATTTTTGTCTTATTCTTGAACGGTTTACGGGTCAAGATTTTCCGTTAACCTTTGTGCCGAATTGGAAATGTAACGGGACGAATGAATATTGTAGTAAATTGGGTCCGTTTGATACAGATGCTAGTATAAAAGCGACTAACGGAAGCTTTAAAGGTGTGTTACTTAGTCTTCAAGACGTTAGATGTGAAGAAACGTCGTTAACTGGTAAAAATAAAAATAACGGTGGGTCTAAGTTTACAAAAGTTGCTGCTGTTATTAGAGTTGTTCCGCCTTCTGGGAATTATTATAATGTGGCACAACGAAGTGGGTTGGATAATATGACCCTTTCGGTTGAAGGGATGTGGGAAGCTTCGAGTGGGCAGCTTTGTATGATCGGGTGTCGGGGAATTGTTGATCGAGATTTTAATAGTTGCGATTCACGTATTTGTTTATACATTCCGCTATCGTTTTCCATCAAGCAAAGAAGCATAATTATCGGGACGATTTCTAATGTTGACGAGGGTAAACCAGCTAACGAGTCTTACTTCCCTTTAGCTTTTGAGAAACAGGTTCGCCCTTACGAGCTTTACGATCAGTACACCGCGTCTCATCCATTGTACAAATATTCGAAAATCGACTTAGCCGGAGCCGTGCTCGAAAAACACGAACCCTTCAGCTTTGGGACCGTGATCAAGAAGTCGCTTTTGACTTTCCCTAAACTCAACGATAAAGATTCGTATCTGGTTGGTTTATCTCTTTTATCAGAAGATCTTACCCTTCATTACCCAGCTGAACCCGATTCAGGTCGCACCCGTTCCTCATTACGAGCAGATGTACAATTCGAGATTTTATCGATCGGACCGTTATTTGGACATTACTGGTCTCAACAAAAAGACTCAATTACCGAGGAAGAAATCCCTAAAGAATCAGAGAAAACATACACTGAAAAACAGCTTTTATTAAATGTATCTGGTCAAATTACTCTGTCTGGCCCGGGCTCGGAATACGGGAATTTTTCGAGTGTTTTTGTTGAAGGGTTGTATTACCCTGTTGTTGGGAAAATGTATTTAGTGGGTTGCCGGGACGTACGGGCCTCGTGGAATGTTTTGTATGACAGCATGGATCTCGAAGATGGGCTGGATTGTTTGATCGAAGTCGTGGTGTCGTACCCACCTACCACGACCCGTTGGCTTGTTAATCCAACAGCTAGAATCTCGATATCAAGTCAAAGGAATGAATTTGACCCGTTGTTTTTCAAACCGGTTAACCTTCAAACTGTCCCGATTATGTATCGGGCTCAACGGGAAGATATTCTGTCAAGACGAGGTGTCGAGGGGATGTTACGGATTCTTACACTTTCTGTTGGGATTGGTTTGATTTTTAGTCAACTGTTTTACATTAAAGAGAATTCGGACTCGGTACCATATATATCGATCGTGATGTTAGCTGTTCAAGCAGTCGGATACGGGATCCCGCTCGTTACGGGAGCTGAAGCGTTATTCAAAAAGTCAAAATCGTATGATGAAGATTCATCAGTACTGCAAAAAAGTCAAGTGATTCAGGTTATCGATTACACGGTCAAGATTTTAGTACTTGTTTCGTTTTCGTTAACTTTAAGGATTTATCAAAAGGTGTGGAGGTCAAGGATTCGGTTACTGACTCGGGCCCCACTTGAACCGAATCGGGTCCCATCTGAACGAAGGGTTCTTATAGTAACCGCAGTGGCCCACACCCTTGGGTTCATAACTGTTTTGGTGATCCATAGTTTACAGTATTGGCTCGTAGAACTCGAAGAGTACGTGGGTTTAGTTCAAGATTTGTTTTTACTTCCGCAAGTTATCGGTAACTTAATGTGGCAGATCAATTGCAAACCGTTACGAAAATTATATTTTATCGGGTTAACCATAATTCGACTACTCCCGCATGTCTACGATTACATACGGTCCCCGATCCCGAACCCGTACTTTTCCGAAGATTACGAGTTTGTGAACCCGCATCTAGATTTTTATTCAAAGATAGGTGACGTTCTGATACCCGTAACCGCGATTTTATTAGCGATTGTAGTACATGCTCAACAGAAATATGGTTATGAGAAGCTTGCTGGACTACTTGATTTTGGGAAGTTTCGGGTTTTACCAAGGCGTTCTGTGGCGTACGAGCGGTTGTCACCAGTGGTGGAGGCTGAGATGACTTCGGGTGTTGACCGTGACCGGAAGGAGGTCAATATAGAATGAATATACTGGTGAATTATAGTGTGATTTTTCATATTTTTGGGGTCATGTATCGTATTGGTATATGTGTGACACATTTCAACTTTGTATAACCTGACATGATTTTGGCATCTACATGTATCGTGTTGAAATGCCGAAATTTTCCCTAGAGTCTTGTTATAAGTCGTCGGAATTCAGATTAACCAGTCGAACCGAAACAATTTTCCTAGATTGAATATAATCGAAATTTCCTTGGTTATTAGGTAGTACTAGTACATCTTGTTTCCTTTTTCTGTGGGTTGGAGATGCTTATTTTGTGTCGATAGTTAACATACTGATGAAAGAGTTCGAATTTTGGCCCAAAGGCATCAAACGAGCCGAACATGTCGATTTAAGTGTGTCAGGCTGACTCCACTAAATTTATCGATTTGGTTTGTGAATCTGGTAAATGGAAGTAGCCGGCTTAACTGCTAACCTGTAACTTAAGCTGGCTATAGTACTGGATGCATGACGATCTTGTGGTCTTGTGTTTACTAGTTTCTTCGAGATTTATACATCATGAAGTTTGAGCGTGATGCGTGGAATAATGTAAGTTTTACGCATCTATTTTGGTTTGAGTTAGGAGTGAGTAGTGATCATCGCTGAATTGTGACTCAAAATCGCACTTTAAACCAAGATTTCGATTTAGCAATAAATCTTTAAATAGTTCGGTCTTGGTTGATATGGTTCATTGTTCTATTTCTATTATATGTCAGGAAGTGGTTCAGTTTTCTTGTTAAATTTAGTTGGCCAGTTAATTAGTTGCTTATATTTTCTGTGTTACCTAGTTCATTTGTAGGATGATGCGTGAAACATGACCCATTTATTACTATGACAATTATTAAAGTCAAATGCTAAGCGTTAGTTACTTCAAAATGATCTGTCAAACATATCCGCGTAAAAGCCATCCTATAGGGTTGTGTAACGGTTGCCAATCTCATGCGTGCCACACACATTTGGCACATCACTGGTGCGTGACCCATGTTATGAGCACCAAAAAGTCACGCGCGAGGGTCAAGTTTTCTATGGAAAGGTTAGCCGGCTCACCACTGTGAGAGCATTTGGCATGTGAGTGTGTGTGTGTGTATAGCGCATGTGTGTAGTTAAGTGTGATATAATTAACGGTGAGCGATGAGTGATTGTTATGGAATTTTTAGCAACGAGTGAATAAATAAATAAAAGTGATTGATGTGACGTTAAGGTTGAAACGAGTGGAAAGTAATTTATAAGTTACCATTATGAATGGCCTAAGAAATTGCAAATTAGTGCATATTCATAGAGTGAAGTTTCAAGGAAAATTGGCATGAGATTAATGGGGTCAGGCAGATTCAAAGTACTTAGTGAAGCTTGACTTTAGGGTAGCAAATTTATTGGATGACATTGACAAATATTGTCATAACTAGAGGACAATATATATAGTCAAAGTAAGGATTATCATAAAAGACTCAAGTCACAATCTTATCGTGTCTTAGACATCACTTGATTTCCACATTCTTGACCACTACTGCCCTAAACAAACGGGCTATGAATATTCCACGACTCGTTTTCTTTAGAAGGCAGAATAAATTTTATTAAAAAAGGAATAAATACAAGAAAAAAAAATTAAACAAGAGAAACTACAAGATAAGAGATCTAGCTATAAAACTACAAAACCTCTCGTAAAATATGGACCATCAAGTGCTACTAAAGGACCAAGAGCCTTATGCTAACATAAAAAAATCAACCTGAACTTAAATTTTGCAAGCACTAATAGAGTCCGAGCACCAATCCAACATTTGGTATAAAAAAGTTAGTTGTGTAACAAGAAAATTTAATAAAAGCAAGAAGGTCAACCCTAGAGGAAACCGAACTTTTTCGGACTTAGATAAATTTAGTTTAATTTTTAATTTTCAGTTTTTGAGAAGCTGTATCAAGACTTTTACTTTTAGAGAGCAAGGTGCAACACACCTATGTATGGCTTTGTTTGCCCCTATGGCGCGTCATATTGCACCGTGGCCGCGCCAAAGGCGCCACCGCCGTGTAAATGGCGACCGATTTCGTTTTGTATTTTTGTTCCTCGGGCATGCAACGGTCATAAAAATCCAATGTTCAAAAAATTAAAATACCTTTTTTTTCAATAAATATCCACTTTTATCATACAAAGAACCTAAAATACTCAATTTTCTCTCTATTTCATATACTTTCATCTATACTACCATATGAACAACCTCAAACTCCCAATTTTCTTTCCATTTCATACACTTTCAACATGAGTTATTCCGACGCAGATCGAGCCAAAAAATTATTACGGTTATACGATTACCATGAAGAATATATAGCTTTTGATGACGATGAAGTCACTAGTTCAAACACTCGGAAGACCATACCACAAGACTAAACACTCGGAAGACCATACAACGAGACTATGTAGGTGCCAAATACGTCTTATGGAATATTATTTTGGCGACAATCCAAAATACCCCGAAAGGAATTTTTGGCGATGGTTCCGAATGAGTTCATAACTAAATTTGAAAATAGTTGAAGGTATAACTAATTATAACGTTGAACGTATTTTAGAGCACTTTTTATTTTGTAAGTCATGGCCAAATGTTGCTGGTAGTATGAGTATTAATCTTAAAATGAAATGCAAGTCCGATATACGCCAATTGACGTATGGGACAACACTCAATACTTTTAATGAATATTTACAAATTGGTGAGCATTATAGTTATGATACTTTGGACAACTTTGCCAAATGTATATGGGATTTATACTCGGAAGAAACCCTCACCTAATGAAATTTTGAGAATATATGAAAACATGAAACTTATCACGGGTTCCGGTGTATACTTGATAGTATAAATTATATGCATTGGGAATGAAGGAATTGTCCATCTTTTTACAAAAGGCAATTCAAAAGGGGGATAAAAAATATCTGACAATAATGCTTCAAGTAGTTGTATCACAAGATTTGTGAATTTGGCATGCATTTTTTGGTATAACGAGCACAAATAACTACCTAAATGTTCTATATCATTCAAATTTGTTTGACGGTCTCATTGATAATTTCTCCCCCAAGGTTCCGTTTACGGTGTAAGACATACACCAAAGATATTACCTGGCCGACAGTATTTATCCCACTTGGCTGCTTTTATCAAATCACATACGGTTGCACGAAATCAATATGATTTGAATTTTAAGGGCTCAAGAAAATGCAAAAAAAGACGTGTAACGAGTTTGTGGTGTCCTACAAGGTTGTTAGGAGATTATAAGACAACCTGCATGTGCTTACCAGGTGAGCAAGATACGTAGGATTATTTATTATTGTATCGTATTGCATAACATGATACTAGAATTTTTATATGAAGAATTCCAAATAAGTGAATTTAACAAAATACTAGTATATGTTAGTCCCATAGCCAAAATGCAATGTACATAGGTCGAAAGATCGACACAAACAAAATGAAACAAAAGGAACTACATGATAAAAATGTGCGTTACGACTTTCGACGTAATCTTATGGATCATCATTGGTAACAAAATCAAGAACAACAAGAACAAGAAAAAATGTAATTTTTTTTATGTATTGTACTTTTATTTTTAGCGAAATGTCGTATTTTATCTTATGTATTGTACTTTTATTTTTAGTTTAATGAAATGTGTTTGTTTTAAAGAAAATGAAAAATGAAATAAGACGTGAGACCAACTGTCACCTATAACATGTTATAGTTGGGAAGTGTGTTTTTCAAGATTTGTGTTAAATGTTATAGGGTAAAAGCTCACATGTAAACCCTAAATCCTAAACCCTAAACCCTAACGCTTATGACAGTTTTAAACGCCAATTGCACCTAGCTTGCAGCTCTCTGAAAGTCGTTTACATTTTGGATTTGGTCCACTGTAGTTGAAACCAACACATAACACGTTATCTTTCCAATCTTTTTTGTAGTTGACTTCTTGTTGTAGTTGGGTTCTAACTATCATTTGAACTAGGACCAAGCATTACATGTATAAAAATTTAGTACTAGAATTTGCAATAATGAGTCTTAGAATTTGCAATAATGAGTCTTTGCATTTTCGTACTGATATGAATATTTATCAATTAGTAGTTACATGTATAAAAATTTGGCATTATAAAACTCAAGGCATAACGCGCTTGCTTTAATGGCCTCATGGCTGAGACACTCGGGTAAAAGCGTTGAGGGATTGGAGCATAACACAAAAATACGTGTTCAGATTCCATGATCACGTCCCTTTAATCAAGGTGTTACACAACAAAACGCGAAAGTTGCATATTTAATCTAAGGGATCGCATCCTGTTAATCAAGGTGTTACACGTTTTGTAACCTCTCAAACGTTGACTAAAGAGGAGCAAGCCTGGGACATAATGGGTCGGTTTTTCATTCATTTAGAGTTTAGACTAAACGTTATCTCTCATGTCAAAGATTTCTGTATTATAGGCTTATCTTCGAAGTATGTGATAACACTAGTTGCTTCACCTACATGAAAATATCATTTGTCCTCATAAAAATCCAAAACTTGTTGCCAGTCTTTTGTTTTGCCCAGAGCATTTGCATCTGGGCACTAAAGTACGTTTCCGTTCTAATTTATATAAGACTGAGATCCTCTCAAGTTGGTTTTAACATGACTTATCATGTTCACCAATCCCGAGTAAGTAAAATAGATAAAAGTTTTTCTTTCAATTAAAAATCATGAGCTCACATGTATTTTTCCTCTCACAAAAAACTCAACATTATAGGTCATGTTAATCACAACTTAAAGGGCCTTAATCCATTTAAATATAAGAAATGACTAATAGAACAAAAACATATGTACAATTTAGTCTACACGTGTTTATCAGTAATTTATTGATTTGTGAAAAATAATAAATAAATAAATAAACCTAGGGTAAATTAGACTATTAGTCCCCAAGGTTAGGGAATAAATGTCGATATAGTCACTACCTTTCAAAAATTGCACCGAACTTTCCTAAGGTCACGATTTGGGCTTGTTGATGATCTAAAACTAAACGCTCGTTACAATAAATTCGTTAGATGTAAGGGCTATTTTCATCTTTTGGTATTTCATGTCCAAACATCTTATAACACAATAGTCCCTAACATTTCCAATTCTCAAATTCTAAAAAATAGTTGTTTCTTTACTGTTTGTTATCGTTCTTTCAACTTTATTTTCAAAAACACTTCTAGTTATATTTCCTCTAAATAAAAAATAATTTAACACTTCATACCACACAAATTCAATTCAACGCGACATTTCTTATATATTGTTCACTTCCTTATACCATTGAGGAAATTCAAGTTGAAATAATGAAATAAGTTGATGAGGATAGGTGTCGTTAACAAGCGATTATCAAAAAAGTTGTGTTATTGCAATCGCGAGTAAAGCTAAAACAAAGAAATGCAAAGACGTTATGCATGCTAAATGTGTTTTTCTTGAGATTTTCTTAAAGAAAAATATAATAAATACTACACAATTATATATATATATATATATATATATATATATATATATATATATATATATATATATATATATATATATATATATATATATATATAGAGTGTGGTTAGTGTAAAAAGTAAATTAGGATAAAAAGTATAAGAAGGAATATAAACCATTGGATTGTATCATTTATAATTAGATGTGTGTATGAGATCATTTTGGGTACAAAATGTAAATATATAACTCTTAAAAGGACTAGGTGTGTCATTGCATGTATCCATAATGGTACCATGGTCATTTTAACACGTCCAATTAATACTCATTAACGGTTTCGATAGCTACCAATTAATCATGGATCAGTTTTTGAATTTAATATGGTGATGCCCCATAACGTAAGATTTTGTTTCAAAATTGATGATAGTTACATAACGTGAGATTTTTTTTTTCTTTCTTTTATTCAAGAAATAATTTCAAATATAAAAATTGACGCATTTAATACATCATTGTACACATTTTTATTAAAATTGACACACTTTATAGACATGCTTATAAATATTGGCACATCATTTTTATAGAGTGACACATTTTTATACATATTGACACACTTGAGACACATCCTTAGACATTTAGTACATTATTTTTATAAAGTGACACATCCTTATACATATTGACACATTCGACATACATTTAACTTATTATTTTATTAATATTAACAAACTTGATACACATCCTTATTAGACTTAGCCCTATATATATTGACACACTTGATAGTTGATACATCTTTATCAATATTGGCACACTTGATATTTAAAAATATATATGTACTTTTTGACACACTCAAACATGTATTAACATTAGCAAACTTGTGGTCAGGGGCGGAGCCAGTGCTTGGCTACATATAGCACGTGCCACACATGAAAAAATTCGGCGAGCATGGTCGGATTTGAGCATGTGAAAAGATTTCTAGCATTAAATTGATAAGATTGTGTTAAAAAAAACGTCTTTATATGATTTTTTTAAAGAAAAGAAGATGGAAGATAAAAACAAGCCTGCAACCTTTTTAGATCTGTTTAAGGTAAGGAAGATGAATACTTTGGTTCATATACACTTGGCCCCTTAAAGTTGATAGCTTTTAACTTTGCCCCAACTGTATAGTTTCATTTTTTAACAAGTGTAAGGAGTTTACAACTTTAACAATTAAGCCCTTCTTAGTTATTATAACTTAGAATGGTCAATTACGTTTTACAAGGTTTAAAAAATACGTGATTTGAAGGTTATACATTGTTGTTTTTACAGTCTATAAAACACTTTGATTATTATTTCTTTTTTGTTAAATATTTATTTTTCTTAATGCAACTTTTTCAAACGTTATTCTAGTGTTTCATACATGTCTCCGACGAGACTAGAACCACATTGTATTAAACTAGCTAGTCTCTTACTATTTTGTTACATTATAAAGAATATCGTAAATAAAGTCTTCATGGCGCAATATGAGGTTACATGAAAATGATGTTTAATTTCAAGACATCCAAAATTTATTTCCGTTTATGAACTTGCATTGTGATATTTAATTTGAGCAACCTATCGTTGGTTTTAACTTTAAGAAACTCGAATACTGATTTTTCTAGTTAGACATTTGTTTTGAAAAAATATGGTGACCGCAATTTTTTTTTTTTTTTTTTTTTTTATTTATTTATTTTTTGTGCTACATACGATTAAAACCCCGGATCCGCCTTAACGCTTGTGGTGATTGTAAAGGAATGAAATTAATACTAGAACGTAACATTCTTTTGTTTGTCTGACCGACCGCCTTCGATTTCATGATAGTTTATTAGATTTTGATGGTTTATAGAAGCACCTAATTATACTATATAAATTCTTCCCTTGTTGGAGACGTGATAATTACAAAAGAAAGAGAAGGACATGAAAACCTGCATTTGGTTTTGCTATTTGATAAAAGTGATGTGATGAGGCAAATTGAAAGTTAAATGAGTGTTTAAAGACTTAAAGAGGCTTAAATGAGTAGTTAAAAGATGAGTGGTTAAATGACTTCACTACCCTTATTAATTAAATCACATATTTTACACTTTTAACCCTTTTTATCCTTTTTACCTAAAAGAACATTTTATTTGATCCAACCTCTATATATATAATGTAACAAAATAGTAAGAGACTAGCTAGTTTAATACGATGTGGTTCTAGTCTCGTCGGAGACATGTATGAAACACTAGAATAACGTTTGAAAAAGTTGCATTAAGAAAAATAAATATTTAACAAAAAAGAAATAATAATCAAAGTTTTTTATAGAATGTAAAAACAACAATGTATAACCTTCAAATCACGTATTGTTTAAACCTTGTAAAATGTAATTGACCATTCTAAGTTATAATAACTAAGAAGGGCTTAATTGTTAAAGTTGTAAACTCCTTACACTTGTTAAAAAATGAAACTATACAGTTGGGGCAAAGTTAAAAGCTATCAACTTTAAGGGGCCAAGTGTATATGAACCAAAGTATTCATCTTCCTTACCTTAAACAGATCTAAAAAGGTTGCAGGCTTGTTTTTATCTTCCATCTTCTTTTCTTTAAAAAAATCATATAAAGACGTTTTTTAACACAATCTTATCAATTTAATGTTAGAAATCTTTTCACACGCTCAAACCGACCATGCCGCTGAATTTTTCATGTGTGTACGTATATATGTAGCTTGACATCTGCGCCCCCGACCACAAGTTTGCTAATGTTAATACATGTTTGAGTGTGTCAAAAGTACATATATATTTTAAATATCAAGTGTGCCAATATTGATAAAGATGTATCAACTATCAAGTGTGTCAATATATATAGGGCTAAGTCTAATCGGGATGTATCAAGTTTGTTAATATTAATAAAATAATAAGTTAAATGTATGTCGAATGTCAATATGTATAAGGATGTCGGCTTTATAAAAATGATGTCTTAAATGTCAAGGATGTATCCGAGTGTGTCAATATGTATAAAGATGTGTCACTCTATTAATATGATGTGCCAATATTTATAAGCGCGTCTATAAAGTGTGTCAATTTTAATAAAAATGTGTACAATGATGTATTAAATGCGTCAATTTTTATATTTGAAATTATTTCTTGAATAAAAGAAAGAAAAAAAAATCTCACGTTATGTAACTATCATCAATTTTGAAAAAAAATCTTACGTTATGGGGCATCACCATATTAAATTCAAAAACTGATCCATGATTAATTGGTAGCTATCGAAACCGTTAATGAGTATTAATTGGACGTGTTAAAATGACCATGGTACCATTATGGATACATGCAATGACACACCTAGTCCTTTTAAGAGTTATATATTTACATTTTGTACCCAAAATGGTCTCATACACATCTAATTATAAATGATACAATCAAATGGTTTATATTCCTCTTATACTTTTATCCTAATTTACTTTTTACACTAACCACACTATATATATATATATGGGGACGGTTAATGTGAGATCGTTTTAAAGTTGTAAAAATAAGATCAGTCTAAAAACCACTAAAACATTTATAAATAACAATTTTAGAATCATACACAAAAAATATATTTTAATACAAATTAACATTTTATAACTAATAATAAAATGATCGTGAGTTTGGATTAGTGATACACCGATCTACATTACACTAATAAATATTCCAAAGCACGTCTGGCATCTACAAAACCCGATACTGCGTTGAACTTTAATCAAAGTGTATCACCCAGGTTCGTAAATTTTAAAAGAAATCTATCGAAACTTTATGATTTTAGTTGTAGTAAATAAAAATTATTTTTATTGTAAGGAGAGTATCTCTTGTCAATTTTAGTTCGATCTCATTTTAACAACTTTAAGTATGATCTTATTTGATCTAGATTATATATATATATATATATATATATATATATATATATATATATATATATATATATATATATATATATATGTTCGTGGTGAACACTTTAAAATAGAATCTGATAAGACCTATAAAAGATTGACAAGTGGCGGTTTAAGTTACTATGTGGATATTATCAATTAAAATTAAAACTAAATTGCAAAAATTATTAAAAGGGTATTATTGTACTTTACTAATATCTCATACATTAAATAACTTAACACGAATATTCATTCACATTACACCAACACCAAAGAACTGTAACTTTCTCTCCATTTTATCAATCCTAGATCTAAGAAAAAGCTCCATATACATCTCTCCGTCTTTTTTTTCTCTATCTCTAAAAACAATGCCACTCATAGATTTTCCTTACATAAAGTTGCCCCAACCATCTTTTGCCTGCTTCTCTGTTGCCGAAAATCGACCATTGTCGACCACTTTACAGAATCAAAGGAACCCGAGCCGCCCTTCTTGTTTCACAAATTCTTCGAAGGAATCCCACATAAGTCGGTTAACGTGATTCGTGATTGATTGACTCGTGGTTTATAAAACCCATTTGTTGTCACCGTCGTCTTGTTGTCCATGGTCTTGGTCAGATCCGAAGATTCCGGAGTGTGGTTTTTTTAATTTTTTCCGGCAAGGTTCTTTTGTTGACGATGAAGGTGATGTACGTCGTTTGATACTGCCTCTACACACACACACACACATATATATATATATATATATATATATATATATATATATATATATATATATATATATATATATATATATATATATATATATATATGTATTATCGGAATATAGTTTTTGTTTTTCTTGGTTTTTGTTAACAGTTGATATTTGATTACAAACAATGGGTCTACATATCATTGTGCTAAAAAAAAGTGGTCATTGATTATTATTTGTGTTGGTTTTCCTTTTTTTTTTTCTAAAAATTAAATGATACAATTGTATTTCTTTATTATGACTGTTGTAATTGATTTAATAAGCTTGTACTGTTGTACATGTTGGAATGTAGTGGTACAATATTTTTTTAAGGCTTCTTGTTATTCCGATCTCGTATTCGTGATCTGTTATGTTTTTTAATTGATTCGTGACACAATGGTTTTGAACAGGTGATAGTGACAATGTGTTTGCTAGTAGTAATGTGTTTCTTGTTAATGGATCATGATGAAAACTCTAGTTTACCGGCTATATTTTCGTAGTATTGTGCAACTTATTTGTTTGTAGAAACTTTGTGTTACTAGAAATGTATCATGAAACTATGGGTCATTAAAAATGTATCAAAAATATTAGTGTGTCACCGCAAATGTAAATAATAATTTGTTGCGTTTCAAAAAACTTCATGTGTGTCATTAGAAATGTTTCATTAGAAACGTGTCATGAAATTATATGTCACTAAAATTGTGTCATTAAAAATGAATTAAAAAACAATGTGTTACTAAAAATGTAAAATAAAACTATGTGTCACTAAAATTGTGTCAATAGAAATATGTCACTAAAAATATATAATGAAACAATGTGTCAATAAAAAAATGTTACTAAAAAAAATGAATTCACGAAAAAAAAAAAGAGCAGTCTTCCAAAAGTGAGATAAGTCTTTAAAAAAGTGAGATACACTATGCCATTCTTAACCCTTTTAATTACAATATTGCCATTATCAATTAAACTTTCTAAATAAATGCAAATCTCATCCATAGAATTGATCCAATGGTCATGATGTGTATTTATTATTTTCTATTTTAAAGTGACACCACAATAACGTCCTTATATATATATATATATTGGCTGAAGTCTGCCGTAGCAATGCAAGCTTGATTTGGTTTTCAACAAAGTTTAAACGACATGTATTTTCTTTTGACAAATCGTATTAGTAGCGTGAGGAATTCATTTGAATAACCGTTTCGATGGCATGGTTTCATAACGGCGATCTGCGTCTTGCGTCGTGAGACATAGCGTTCAACAATTGCGTTAATTTGTGCATGCATGTTTGTTTATTTGTGTCCATTAGAGATAATTTGTGTGGTGCATAGCGTTAAGCATATGGTAACAACGCATAAGCGGTAACGCCAAATAATTTTGTGCCAGTATAATCATGCTTGATGACGATGGTTAAAGCATGTTTGGTTTAGTTGTGTGTAGGGTGTTATCGAATTGGGCTATCGGGTCTTTTTGGGTCGGGTTGAGTCGGGTTTTGATAGAAACAACTAACTTGCTGTTCGGGGTTGTATCGGGTCAGGTGATTCGGGTTAATCGGGTTAGCCTAATAAATTTGACAAAAAAATATTTAAGTTTAAACACTTGTAATTGGCATTTAATTATTGATAACTCAAAAATGATTAAACAGTATATTACAGTAGGAAGTACAATATGTTGTATATGAATATGTTACAGTAGAAGTACAATATCTTAATTCGAATATGTTATATACAATATGTTAAACAGTATATTGACTGTTAATGAAGTGATATCTGTGGCCGTTCCAAATTGTATATAACGAAGTGGTATCAGTAGATATTCCAAGTTGAATATCTTGAAAAATGCAAAGCAACAAAATTATAGTACAAAGTTAAATTTCTTATTAAAAGGAAAGCAAAGTTTTATAGCAGTAGCATAACTTGATTATCGGGTCTTTTCGGGTTAACCAAATAACCCGATAACATTAATTATCTATCCTTAACCCGACTTGATAATACTATCGAGTTATCAGGTTCGGGTAAAAATTTATAACATACATTAAATTAAAATATTGAGTTACATATGAAAGAAAAGAAAAGTAATTGCAATCTCTGGTTACAACAATATCCATGACTACTACAAGCATAAAGGTACTAACACTTGACACGAACATGTAATTTTATCCTTAATCAAAACACATGATCTTTGAACTTTTGAAGCTTGAAAACAACTTCTTGACTTACGGTTGAGACTTAACATAGCCACTCTTCCCAATGAAGTTTGTCTTTGAGACTTAACATAGTCTCCATTCCCAATAGTCCAACATTCCCAATGCAATTCAAACAATACACCAAATCTCTATATCTAACTTTAGTACAAGTCTCGAGGCATGAAATTTTGAAAAACTACATGGTGGTTTCTAAATTTTTGAAAAACTCCCAATGCATTTCAAACTTTTTTGAAAAAAAATTGTGACGCCAAATTTCGTTTTGAAAGCAACACTTAAGCTCAACTCTTATCTATTATCAATGCAATTCAAAAATTTTGAAAAAAACAGAGGTTTGCATGCTACCATCTTCGATATTATTATTTCACATTTTTCCAAAATTCCTTATCATCACCATTGCAACATTTCACATATTTCACCAAGATAAAGGGTCTCATCAGACAAATCAAAACACGGACTCAAACTACGTCATCAACCCAAACAGTCCATAAACTAAAGGTTAAATCCGTTATATTTAACACAAAACAGCCTCGACAAACTGCCACAATCGTCGGTTCCACACAAATAATACACATCAAATTTCACAAGTAATCTTTTACCAAAAAAATTAGACACAAATAAATCTGCATAAAAACCAACAACACTATTGCGAAATTTACATAATCCTTATAACAAAAGATATAAACAAAATCACTTAGCCTTTAAAACAAATACTACACTAAATTTTTAAGCAAATTTACAAGAACTCACAAAACAAAATAACAATAAATTTTATAACAAAAAATACCAACTATTGTCGGAGGCAGCAGCAGATTCCGATAAAAGAAGCGGCAGCGGAGCAGACCCGGCGGTGGCAGCGGTGGTTTCTGGAAATGGAATCGCAGCAGCAAATCAAATCTGTCAAAAACATACACAGATATATGAAAAAGAAAATATATTTTTAAAAAGAAATCAGATCTGAAAAAATTTATAGAAAGAAACTGATTTATAAGGAAAAAAAAATAGTTGTATCGTTTTAAATAAAACTCATAAAAATCAGATTCATAAAAAATATTCACATAACTAAATTTTATTAAAACCTCAGATTTATAAAAGACTCAAATTTAAAAATAGCTCAAATCAGATTTTAAACTTGTTTGTATCACTTAAAAAGACTTGTTTAATCATAGATCTAATAAAGAACAAAAACTACAAACTCATTCTTTAATGTCTGTAATGTTGTATTTATAGCATAACAATTACGAAGACATATAGTATAAAATCATTATTTTCATTTCCATGGCTTTTTACGAACAGATCTAGTATAACATTTCTTAAGAAACAGAATAGCCTATGGTTTTACATAAAATAGTATTGTAATAAAACTCATTTATATAGTAACAAACCAATAAACGACTTCGTTCATAAACTCATTTATATTCTGGCAAGCCAGCGACAATAGCAAAACTTTCAGCGAGCAGCGGCTGTGACGGAAGATTCCGGTGAAGATACTGCGCTATATGAATAACAAAAAAAGTTAAAAAAAAAACACTCAAAAACTCGGATCTATAAAACAAACCTTCCAACGATACAGTGGCAGCGGCAGATCTGACAAAAAATACCAAAATGTTATAAATTCTCAGATCTGCAAATAAATCACATATCTATAAAATAAAACCTTAATAGTTGTCGTGGTTCTGGTGGTGGTTTGATTTCGGTGGTGGAGTGGTCCGACAGTGAAGTGGTGCGATTGTGGAGTGGTGCTGTGGTGGGATGAGATGTGTGGAAGAGGAAAAGAGAGTATTTTGTTAGTTATGTGTGTTTTTGGTGTGAGAGAGATTGAGAGAGATGAGAAAAAAATTATGTACTGTGTGTGCTTTGTTTTGTTTTTTGTTTCAGTTAAAAATGCTTTTATATCCTACAGGTTCGGAGCATGGTTCGGATGGCTGAATCTTAATTTTTATGTTCGGAGTTAGGAGGGGGATATTCATGCTTTATAAGGGAGTATATATATATATATATAGTGTATCTTTATTTTCAGAACCCTGTTAAGTACGATAACTGCGAGAACTCCTTTTGAACCGTTAGATTGTCCGATCAATGGCTATAATTGATTGTGCCATAAATGTAATTAATTGAAAGATTGGTTTGGTTTTGTAAATGAATGAGGGTATGGATGGTATTTCATAATTATAATTTTTGAAATTCATCTATTTTTTTGGAAACTGATTAATCAGTGACGTAGTATTTTTTTTTTATTCCTTCTCTCTCACATAATCTTTCCCACAAACCCTAGCCTCTACCAACAATCCTCTCTATATTCATCTCATTGTTTTTGCAGATCTGGCCTCTTCAACATTCCACCATCAAAAATATAACTTAAGGCACAATCATTTACGACCTCTTTCATTGTAAGTTTATGATTCGTTATTTTTTTTGTTGTCCTATTCGTTTTTAAATCAGTTTTTCAAATCGTTATTTTTTTTGCTCCAATTCGTGTTTCCACCAGGGGTCTATAATACAGTTCGCTATTTTTCTTTGCTCCAATTCGTTATTTTTTTTGTCCAATTCGTTTTTAAATCATTCAACTTATGTTCTTAATGTTTATTTCGGTTAATAGGATCAAGATTTCATTCAACCATAAGGGGTCTATAATACAATTATCCTGAAGCAACAAACGTTGAAGAATGACTTATACTGGGAGATAAATAACAAGGCAAGTTATATTGAATGTATAATTAATTTGGTCATTGATTTTGTTATAATAATGTCGTGCTTAATTATGTTAAATTGACAATTATCCTGAGCTACTATTTTGACATCATTAGTTATTGTGTACTTTGGGTACAATTACAAGTATGTGATATAATTATTCTTAAAGGGTGCTCTTGAATTACTATTATATGTTCTTGACTTACAAATAAAGAATGAATGACATGATAGAAAACCTTGATGAAAGAATCTTGACTTTTAAGTATGAATGCTTGTTCAAACGTTGGTTGTATTCCCGTTTTTAAGGTATTCACTATTTTATTTATTCATATTTGTTTTGTAGATATGGTTTAGTGATTAACGAGCGGGGTAGCCCGCGCATTACTGCGGGAGCGCTGTGTTGACGTTGTATGTTTTTTTTTCCAATGTCTATTATTTTGCGCATATCTGTTTGTGTATACTTTCATTTAGAGCAATATTTTGTACTAAAACAAAGATAATATGAAATGGCAGTTAGGAGAGGCTACTGCTAAGTGGTCACTAACCTTTCAAATCTGGACTATTACAGTACATGTGTATTACAGTACATATGGAGTTTAGTCTAGTTTACAGCTTCTTAATGTCCTGAAGGCCATCAAATAAAATAGATAAATACATACGCAAATCACAAAAACAAAATACTTTTAGTTCTTATACAGAACGTGCATGATAAAAGAGAAACGTCTAGTGTTTTCACTTTATATTTCTCCTTCATCACCACAACTGGCTCGTAACATTGAAGCCATTTTCATGGTTAAATCTGCAACCATTTCCCTTCTTTGGAAATCAGGCATCAACCTCAAGTTGTGATGCGTATTTTCAATCTTAGCCATTAATTGTTCCATACTTCCATATCCTCGAGTTCAAAATGCTTACCAGAGTCATTATCTTCTTCAGGTTGTTTAAGTGCTTCAAGTATTGCTTCGTGATTGTGACTGCGATCTTGATGGCTGCATATCTCCTCTAGTTATCCTTTCGTTATCTATAATAGGAGTACCAGTGATTATAGCTGGTCTTTGGTTTGGTTTTATTGAGCTACTAAGCGCTTAATTATTAACCTAAGCCTTTGTTTGATTCATTGGAACCATATGTCCTGCATACAAACAATAGCAGAAAAACATAGACATATTAGTTTGGCCAGAATTTATGAGAATCTGTCACTATTTGTGTTGTTACTTTAAGCCATGGCCATTTTTTCCCAGGCCCGATTAACCTTACTAATTACACAAAACAGGTTATTTCGACTCTATTAATGTGTTTACCGGGTCTACTTGTAATCCGTGAGCCAGAATTCTATACTCATAAGCACACCTTTAATGAGTTGTTTAGGTTACTTACTGCAATACTTTATGCCTTTTGGAGAATGTTATCTGGGTAAATGGCGGCTCCAAAAGCATTACTGTTTCCACTTAAATGTTGAAGTATAACAGAGGATTTATTTGTATTCTAACCTGGGCTGTGTGGGATTTATAATTCTTACCCCTATACTAACTCCACAAATACATTGAAGGAAAATATATTAGATTATATCAAGACATACACTGAACTTATATTTGTGAGTCAGCGTAACCCCCGACCAACCCGTTTGACCCACATTAGAGAACATACCAATTCTGAACTTATATATTTCATTATCCCACTCCCTACAATCTTAGAATGACGTAGAACAACGCAGTTAGTTTTTTTATTTAATGTGTTGAAAATGTTGTGACAGTAAAAATTAAACTTCAGTATATAATAAATTAACATATGGTGAAGGAGCGTCATAATAATCGATAGTAACTAAGGCATAAAAATGCTCATACCTTGTGGGTAAGAATGGTACTTTAGCCGCAACCCTTCTTCATTTCAAAGGCTTTTAGACAATATTGAATATGCATTTGCAATCGATGGAGCAGTTAGAATAGTAGTTTGAGCTTGACCCATTATAGTCTAAGTTGGTTTGATGTATTCGCCTACATAGTTATCGAGACTTCGCCTTCTAATGCTCGAGATGACTTGGTTCATCTTGGGCATGCTTTACATTGTTTTTACCTACTTATCGATAGTCTTAAAAACCACGATTCTGATTTTAGCGTTGCCAATTGTTAACGTTTTTGCCATCTTTGAAAACGACTGATATAAAATAAAAATATAGAACATAATAAATAATCACCGAATCACCACTGAACACAAAAGCGAATATAATATCAAGGGTTAACAAAGTCAGTTTTACAGTTGATTATGGTTGAAAGACATGAGTCCAAAAATTTCCAATACAAACTCATGATTCGGGTATCAAAACAAATTAAAGCAGCAAATATCTATCATGTACCCCTAAGAACGTCGATATTACAATAGAAAGCATGCGTTTATAATATGAGAATTCAGTTCAATCCAAAGTCATACAATAATGAATTTTATTTCGTTGTCATTTTCCCTTTTCTATCATCTTGTAGATAGCCACAAACAACACAGATTTAATTGAGCGACAACGATTTCAACAGGCAAATAAGACTTTAATTTTCTGATTGTATGTTTATGTATTTACTCGCTGAAGGAATTTTTGTGTCTACTTTTATTTATTCGGCTAGCATTTTTCACATTCGTGGTCAAGCTACAATATGCAATGCAATGTAATACACAGGAACTAAGGTGCGGTTCTGACGTTGCACCGATTACGCAAAGCAAGAAGTTGCTTATTTTACGCCAATGGCGACGCTATTCTCGCACAATGAAAATCTGACATAGTCGAGCGCCATTAAAGTATGTTGTCAACCTTATTGTATGAAGACTATCGTATCTTTGTCATATGTATAGTTCCTCAATCAATCCATATGTGACAACAAAAACTAACTAAAAATATATTAACTGGATAAATGCCCTGAATGATGAAATGCACGCCTCATATTGCAACAAATAAATTTCCATAACAAAAGCATAATTAAGCATATAAGTATAATAAAAAAAAAACATCATTAGAGGTTATGGTACAGTTTGTTACCAAGTCTGTGTCACTATCCTGTAACAACACTCCAAATGAGGATCAGAACTGCGACAAATAAGGCTCACAGCTACAGATATTGAAGCACTACCAAGCACCCGTCATGACATAACATCAAAATAATCCGAAGCCAGAACTCATAATCTTTCAATTACCTTGTATTTGACAGTAAAACATTGAACCCTTCAAACCACAACATATCTACAATACATTAATTGAAGGTATTGAACGATTATGAATTAGTTGTAAGATTCTCAACGAAAGTCAAACATATGAATTAAAACAGGAAGTGCATATAAATTTCATCAATTTGAAAATAAATAAATAAAATATAAAAAATGAAGCAAAAAAAATGGAAACTGGCTTTGGACTGTATTAGGTTTTCGTGGTTATAAAATGAGTGATCAATTTTCGGGACCCTCTTAACACTTATAGGAAATAAAATTTAGTTTCCATCTATAAACTAAATGAAATTAGCTGATAAGCCCAAATATAAGATCTAATAAGCACCGCGTACGACACTTTTTAATATAACTTTGTGTTTGCAATTCGAAACTGAATATTTTCTTTTCAAATTATAGAGATAATTTAACTCAGACATTTCATCAAACATTTGGTGAACAACCAATTTCTTTTACAAAAAACAACATCAACTTACATAAACCTCAAAACTTTTCAATACCCTTTACCAAGAATCATATACATGTGTAACTAATTTCAGCCATACACATTTGTAAAGACTTATGGAACCAAAATCATCAACAAATGTTCAACCCACCTAAAAAAAAGAATGGCGAAACTAACATCAAACCTGCGATCTGTGATGTGTTTTTTTGCAATATTCATCTTTTTATTAAAAAATCTTTATAGCGTTCTTGCATCAAACCCACACAAACTAACATCATCATCTACTCTATAACCTTCTTGTTATTGATAATTCTTCACAGCTTGAATCATTGCCTGCAACTTTAATATCAAATATAAATCTGAATTATGAAGTTAACAGACACATGTGCGTAAAAAAATAAGTTATAATGAAAATCAATTTTTTCCCCTAAAATCAAAAGATAATACTAATCTTATCGAGTTAAATAATTAATCATATAAAGTGATTTGTATTACATAATATGGCATCATGTACAAACAATTACCGATTTGCAAAGTAATGTTAACATACCTGATTGTGGCGGCTAACAGGTTTGAAGAAAGAGTAGATGACATTTAAGGTTAATCCTTCAATTGTCGCTATGTTTTTTTGTTATAGCGAAACTAAGCAAAGTCAACTATATCTTTCAAAATTAATGCCGAGGAGTGGGTAGAAGGAGATGTGAGAGAATGATTTGAGGTTTATTTTTATGTGGATGAGGAATGTTACGGATCTTTGGTTTGTTAAAGATCCTCCACAAAAAGCTGAACAAACACAATGTTCAATTTATGTATGCTATGCTTATCAATGGTTTGTACAGTAGCGATATATACAAGCGTATGTTTTCAACAACTACGTGAACAATAAATTGTTAGAAGCTCTTCACATCGACGTGGCCTCCTTCCTCCCATTTCTCCTTCCTCCCATTTCTATAAATACTCATTTACATTTCATTTGTAATTCATTCTTGATTTTGTATTTCTATCAATTCTCTCTGTAACAATTCCACTTCATAAATCATATAACAAATCCCATTGATTACAGATTCGTGTTCATCTTCTCACTTTGAATGCCTGTTTGTTATCAAACCCTATCTTTTCTATTCTAAAAACGTTTTGGTACATTACAAGTGGTATCAGAGCTCAATCTTGGCACCAAAACTCTGTTACAATTCAGTTACAATTCTGTTACAATTCAGTTATAACTGCCTAACAACATTCTGTTACAATTCCGATCAATTCCAATCATCTTGTCCATTTGATAATCAATCAATTGCTGCAATGGTGAATACACGTGCAACTGACAGTAATGGAGGTGGTAATCTAGCAAGTTTGACCTCTACAACCTGCGATGATCGAATCTGACTCATTAACAATGCAAAGGTCAATGGAGCGGATGAATGAGCAGTTAGAGGCACATTATTCGTTCAACAACAAACTACTAACCGATTGAATCTTTGGGAAGGTACTAGTAATGAGGTGAAGGATCATCATTGGAAGGTTGACAAAGTGGAGTTTCCCAAGTTTTATGGTGAAGATGTGCGGGGATGGTTATATAGAGTTAATCAGTTCTTTCTTCTTGATTCCATTCTTTGAAACTCGAAAGTAAGGTTAGTTTCTATGCACATGTTTGATAAAGCACTTGATTGGCATAAGCAGTTCATTAAGAGACATGGTGAAGGTGTTGCTTGGTCTTTGTATGAAAAGAAGTGAAAATACGTTTTGAGTCGTGTTTGAAGATCTGTGATAGAATTAAAGAACTTGAAACAAGTTAGTCTTGTACAAGTGTATCAAGATCGGTTTGAGGTGTTGATGAATAAGGTAGAGTTGATGAGTCTTATGCTATTAGCTTGTTCATAGGGGTTTGAAAGATGAGATAGGAATGGTCATTAGAATGTTTAAACCAACTACCCTATCGGATGTGTATTGTTTAGCCAAAATGCAAGAAGCAACTCTTGTGGTAATGAAGAGTAGATCAAGACCTTTGCTCACTACTCCCAAAACTACTTATGTTAGTACCAATACATATGCTAATAGGAATTCGACTTATCCACTCACGAATACCACTACTACTTTAGCATTACGCACCACAACATAATGGACACGCTTATGTACAAAATAGAGAAGATTGACTCAAAAGGAGATAGCGATAAAAGAGCAAAGAATCGGTGTTTTTATTGTGATGAGAAATTTGTACCAGCCATAAATGTAGTGGACGAGTTGTTTTCTTTGGAGATTTGTGTGGATGAAGGTGAAGAGGGAGTGGTGATAATGTTGGAGATGGTGAAGAGCGATTATGCATCGGTTTGAGAACACTATGGGGAGGAACCTCAAATTTCATTGCATGCTTTAAGCGGGAAAGTACTTATAAGACCATGAGGTAAAGGCTTATGTGGGAAGAATACTTTGCATTCTCTCATTGATTACGGCAAGACACATACTTTTTGGACCTCAAAGCGCTAAAAAGCGGGTTGTAGGCTCAAAACAATATGTCCTATGGAAGTTTCATGGCTAATGGCCAAGTCATCACTAGTTTATATGAGTGTAAGGACTTTAAGTGGACTTTACAAGGTGTGGAATTTGTGTCGATGTGCTCATTTTACCCTTTGGGAGGGTGTGGTGGTATTGGAAGTGCAATGGTTGTCCACTCTTGGTTGTATTAAGTGGGACTTCAAGGAATTGATGATGGACTTTGTGTATATTGGTAGGAGAATGGTGTTGAGGGAACTCGGAAAGACACTGCGGTGGATGTGTGGAAAGAAATCAAGGAAAATTGATGGGGTTGCGGACGAAGCCAATGCACAAGCTCTATGTGTTTACCCAAACACCCCATGCAGTTGAGTACCACAACAAGTGAACCGGCTACCCACAACTCACTGCTCTTGTGGAAGACTATCATGATGCATTCAACATGCCTACCACACAACTACCACAAAGGACACATAATCACACCATTCGATATTACCAAACATTTTTCATGTGAATATCACCAAACCAAACTACTACCGAACCGGAGGAATGCTCTTGAAGCAAGGGTCAAGGAAGAAGGAATGGAGGGTTATAGAAAGAACTATTGGGTGATAAATTTGTGGAATCTAAAAGGAAAAAGGCATTGGTAGGTTGTTTCGGAATAGGAAATTTGTTTGTGAAGAATCTTGGTGTAGATATGGAAGTTGGTGAAGTGAAAGATGTTTTTGGGGTGTTTGGAAGGATTCTTCCTTGTAAAATTGCTAAAAGTGATGACAGAAAGAGTAAGAGTTTTGGGAATGTTCAGTTTGACTCCAAAGAATCTGTTAAAAAAGTACTTAATGATGCAGAAATTAGTTTCACAAAATGGTTTGAACAGTATAGTGTTAGTCGGTGAGAAGTGGGTTCACAATTGGTGTTATCTTGACCGAGTAATCGACTAGTGGCTCATTTGGAATTTGACATGTGGAAATGGCCAAGGAGGAAAAAAGTAGAATGTTGGGCAAAATGAACAACACAAGGTGATGTATGTTCTAGTGAAATGGGTAAATCGGTTTGAAGGGATGCTCTTTGAAGGCGTGTGCATACTTAATTCAAAGGTGTCACGAAGATGGAACAACATTCTTGAGGGCAAGAATGTTAAGGGAATGGTTTGTTATGAGTCTAAACTTCAAAGGAAAACACGTGCGGATGGGAGTTTTACCTCACCGTGGTCCAAATGGTGTGCTAAGTGTGGAACACGAAGCCATCATTGGAAGAAGATTGGGCAAGTTAAACAAGAGAGCTTTGTTGTATGTTCGGTTAAGTGGGTCAATCATCACATGAGGATGCTACTTGGGAGCTCTATCTTGGTTTGATTCAAAGATTTCCGAGATGGAGCTACATTCTTGAGGACAAGAATGCTAAGGGGATGGAATGTTAGAAGCTCTTCTAACATCGGACGTGAGTAGCACATGCCGGCCTCCTTCCTCCCATTTCTCCTTCCTCCCATTTCTATAAATACTCATTTACATTTCATTTGTAATTCATTCTTGATTTTGTATTTCTATCAATTCTCTCTGTAACAATTCCACTTCATAAATCATATAACAAATCCCATTGATTCTGATTCGTGTTCATCTTCTCACTTTGAATCTTTTCTATTCTAAAAGCGTTTTGTTATCAAACCCTATCTTTTCTATTCTAAAATGGCGTTTTGGTACATTCGACCCAAAAACGGGTGTTAGTAAATATATATAATGTCACTAGTTTTATGATTTTTTTAAGATTACCTGTTGCAACTATAAACTCATTGCGTGCGAGCTTCCACGTTACAAACCGTGCAATTATAGTTTAATGATTAATGGTTTTGAATGAGATTTTGTTTGGCACCTGTTTGTGGTTGTTGTTGTTTAAAGGATTTTTCTATACCTATATGTTTACGTATAAAACATAGATGTTTACGTTTAAAACATATATGTTTACGTATAAAAATATATATGTTTTGTGTTTGAATTATAAAACATATATGTTTTGTGTTTGGATTATATATGTTTTGCATACATAAATTTTTTTGTCTCCTGTTTATTTGTGTTTGTGAGTTTAAGCTTGTGCATGTGTGTAATGTTATCTTGAGTTCTATTTTAAAAGTATTTAATCTTAGCTATTATTTTTTTAGGCGTGACGTTCTTTGAAGGCGTGCACACATACTGGAAGTACATATATGTTCTTGGAAGGCGTGCATGTATAAATTTGGAAAGACATGCACACATGTTCAAAAATAATCTGATGAGAAACTTCAAACACATATGTTTTGTGCACATATGTTCGTTTACGTTAATTATTGTTAGTGCACAAGTGTAAAGATAGATTATATTCATTTATTTTTTCTTATTATAAATTTGTATTTTAATTGTATTTCAATCTATATCGAATTTTGTGTTTAACATTATGTTCTTGATTATTATAAATTTACATGATCTAAAAACAGATATACACCTTTTCATTTGAAAAACATGTATGTCGAAAAAATTATTCCAAAGACAAAATAATAAAATTAATTCATAAAAACACATATGCACTAAATCAATTTTAAAACATGCATGTTGAGAAAAAAGCAAAAAAACGCAAAGAAAAAAAACACGAAAATTGAATGTTTTTACAAAACAGGATTTATTTTAAAAATTAAAAATAATATAAAATTGACTTTTACTATTATACCCTTTTGAAATAAATAAAAAGTTTAATAATTCAAAAATGTCATGTTGCATTGATATGTTGCACAATATGCATTACTAGGAGTACATAAGGGTTCTCGCAGATTATATATATATATATATATATATATATATATATATATATATATATATAGAGTCGGTTCTAGAAAAGTATAATTAGAGAAAAGTGAGAAAAAAAGTTTCAAGGTAGATTATGTAAGCAGATGAAACTTGAAGGTCAAATGTACAAATTAGATACAATCACGCCTTATGCGTGTGTTGTACCCTTTTCACCACACAAAAACACACATAAACACACGATCAACACCATCTAACACACCATCTAACATCCACCGTCGCCACCACCACTCCACCGTCGCCACCGACACGATAAAAAAAATAACTCCGATCAAAATCAAAATGAAGAAAAAACATTTAGGAATCGTAAGTGCCCTAATTTTCGGTGTTTATTCGATCAAAATCAGTATTTACAATTTTGTTTTATTTTTTCAATTTCAGCTACTCGTGTGAGTCCACGAACTATCGAGAAGGAAATAACAAGCGCATAACATCGATCAGAATGTAAGTGCCCTAATTTTACGTATTTATATTTTTATTGTATAATTGTTGCATCTGTGGTAGTAGTTTTTGATATGATTAAGGTATAGTTTCAGTGCATCTGTGATATTAATTTTAGTTAGTAATATGTAACAAGTAATTATAGATATGATTAAGGTATAATTTTAGTGCATTTGTGTTAATAATTATTGCTTATTATACCTAGTGCACCTGAATATGTGAGTAGTACATCAAACTAGTTGATCACAGCATCATTTGTATGATTAGTGCATCAATATGATGGTTAACGATGTATATAAATTGTCGAATCTTATACATGCAAAATAGGGCATCAATTTGATAGTTAAAGCATCTAAATATATGATTAATGCATCAAAATGTTATTATTAGGGCATCAAACTGATGGTTAAAGCGTACAAAAATAAGTTATCATTATTAGTGCATCAAAAAATGGTTGGTTGAAATGTTTGTAGCATCTAAATGTTTAGTCAATCCAAATTTAAATTTATGGCATCTAAACTTAAGTCAATCTAAATTTAAGTTTAAGGCATCCAAATTTAAAGTTTAGGGCATCTAAATTTAAGTTCAATGCAAAATTATATGATTAATGCATCAAAATGGATTATGCATCAAACCGATGGTGCATCAGTTTAGACTAATATGTTTGCATTATTAGTGCATCAAAAAATGGTTAGTTGAAATGATTGAAGCATCTAAATGTATAATTAGTGCATCTAAACTTAAGTTTAAGGCATCTAAATTTGATTTTAAAGTTGAATGCATATGAATATACTTCTTTATTTAAACACAATATAAATATCAGTATTATGACACCTATTTTCAATTTAAATTTCAGCAAACGAATCGGACAACAATATCGAAGAAGAAGAAGGCAATGGCGGGCATAATTCTCAGAATGAAACAGATAAATCTCAAAATAGTAAGTCAGAGGAAGACATTCGAGAATTCATGGGGATTTTACAAATCATATTATTTCAATATCAGTTTTTTTATTTGATATGTATACGTATAATATTTATGTGTATACTGAATACTTCATGTATAAATATTTATTTATTTATTTATTTATTACATACTACACATTATTCATTAAACATATGTTTCATGTGATTAACGCATCAAATATACTTAATGTTTATTGTACGTATATTTACATTGCTCAGTATACATATATTTCATTGCGACATAAATTAAATTGTTCATTACGACATATATACACTGTTAATTTAATCATATGTTTCATGTTAAGAACAATTTTAATTATGGAGCATCAGTTTGTATATTTTAGGAGCATCAATGGTTAATATTACAACATCTGTTGCTATACTCAAAAGTGCATCTGTATGTAATATTGAATTTTTGGTGCATCTGTATGAGCATTAGTCTAGTTAGATGTAGTCTCTGTCATTTGCGAAATTGAGTTGTATGCTTGATTATTTATCTGATGCACTAGAAGTTGAACTAAGATGTAATAGGTTTTAATTTATGGCGTTTGAGCATGAGTTAGGTTTGATGTAGTCTATGTCATGTGCGAAACTGATTTTATATGCAGGATTATTTATCTGAATGCAAAATGCAATGATTTAAAAGAATAGATGAAGTAGTTTATGATTTAAAAATGAATGATGTTATTTTAAGATTAGTTAATGAAGGGGTTGTACATGATACAGAAACTGGAATTTGTGGGCGTAATAAGAGGAAACAAACTAAAATGTACACAGTAAAGAAGCGTCCTGGGGTAGTCCGGAAGGGATGTGTTTTAGCTTCACTTGTGGGGAATGTGATATAGACATGAAGGGTAAGCGTCGCTTGTTTGATGTGTAAAATTCTTTGTACAGTTTGTATATTTTAGGAGCATCAGTTTTTTATATTTTAGGAGCATCAATAGTTAATATTACAACATCTGTATACAATGTATTATTTATTATGCATCAGTTGGTATACTCAAAGTGCATCTGTATGTAATATTGAATTTTTGGTGCATCACTTGTTACATTTTAGGTGCATCAATATGATTATATTTGCAGCATATGTAGTATTTATATTTGCAGCATACTTTTAATGCGTCCACTAACTCTGAATGTGTTTCATTATGTAGGCAACGACAATCTCGATGCCGACACAAATAAAAGCGAATAGGAAGAAGAAAATAGCTACAAAAAAGGAAATCAAGTGAAGTAACACAAATTAAGCGTGGCAATGACCAAAAGAAATCGTGGAAGAAAAAGGTTCTTGTACCAAAAAAGCGTTCCCAACTATTAAATCTATCACCAAGGATTTATTAGAAATTTTAAAAGGTTGTGTCCGAAGAGAACATTGTTGACATGGGGTTTGGATCGTTTTTGGACGGGAACTTCAATATAAAGACAACACCAACAAAAGCGGGAAAGTGGGTGGTAGACCGGTTTGATCTGAAACATCAACAATCAAGATGGGAGCGGTAGATCAATCACGATCACGCAAATATGATACAAGAATCGCTTGGAATCCGATGGGAGATACCATCATCACGAAGTGCGTCTTTGCAACAACGAGTTCTCATTAATTGTTGAATGGAGGCACACATGATTATCCGGATGATAGATTCTACTTGAAAAATGTGGTTGATAAAGCGATTGTAGAACATCACCTTTGGACGGGAGTTCAAGCTAAATTTCCTTGTTGCATTCATCTCGATTATCGGCGAATGCACAAAAAATGGGACAGTAAACCAGAAGTTTTTGCAGTGTATCGAAAAGGAAGAAGATATCAAGAATATGGATTGGTGTACATACTTGTTGCAAACAATGAAGAAATCAAAAAGAGAGTACAACAGTTCATCAGGGTTCGGGGGTCCACTTCTGTTAATGGTGGTAAGTATTGTACAAACATTTAAGTGCATCATAATCCAACAAAATAATGCATTTGCATGGTATATTTATGCTAATTTCCTTGTATTATTATCTTTGCAGCTTTTGTATCTAAACTCAACCATCTCAGAAGAGGTTGAAGTTGCTCAAGAAAACCCGACTATCAAAGCATGGGACGCAAAAGCGAAGATCGAGAGAAAAACAGAAGTGAAAATGGGAGGTTTGGAAAGTTACCAATTAAAGAAGGGCGAGTACATTGCAGAAAAGAAAGAGAGGTCTTACAAAGTCGGCAATCAGGAATTCCAAAAAATCACCAGGTAATATGTACAAGTTAGCATATATTACAAATTGTCATGTATTACAATAATTTCGTGATATTTAATAATAATCACTAAATCAATTTGCAGCGAAACAATTGGAGTATGCACAAGAAGACATCATACACCATTTATATACACCAAGAATTGATATTGGGGACGGAATATGTGGGATAGGTGAACCTTCAAATAAGGCTGAAGCATTCAAAATATTCAAAAGTAAAACATCAGAGGTATGTATGTGCATACATATGTATATTTAGTACATCAGGGTTGCAAAAAAAATGTTAAAGCACTTGCTATGTGCATTTATACGCATCTGTTATGTATATTTAGTACATATGCTATGTAAATTATATGATTGATGCAACAAATAAATAATTTTACACGCATATGATATGTATATTTAGTACATCAGGATTGCACAAAATCTCTTAAAGCACATATATGTGTATTTTTAAAAAGATTATGTGGAATACGTGTCAAAAATATGTAAATAATATATATTGATTAGTTATGTTTACATTTAGAGCATCTGTATGACAATTTAAAGCATCTTAACTATATTATTGGTGCATCAAATAAATAAAATTAAGTGCATCTGATTTGTATATTTACAACATCGGATCGCACAAAATATGTTAAAGCATATCAATTGTTATTATTATTATTATTATTATTTTATTACTATTTTTTTAACTCATATTAATTATATAATTCAGGAAATGAAAATGCAAATAATGAAGACATTGTCCATATCAGAAGGTGTACAAGGTCTGGTCGATGAATTGCTCGAATTGGCTTCGATTTCTTACCCTGATGACGAGGATTTAAAAGCACTTGTTGAAACCAGAAACGAGAAACTCATGAAAGCGTTCAAACTAGGGAAGATCACATCGGTGTGCGGATCCGAAAAAAGTCGTGGTTGAATCGGATGAAGATGTAAACAACGCACATATATCACAAGAAGACAACAACATAAGCACGGATGACTTTTTTGGAGGCAGTCCACAAATAGACATTGATGTCGATAATATTGAAGAAGACACGCTTATGGCTGAAAATGATGGGGTACAAGTGGACACTGATAGGGTACGTGAAGGAGGAAACGGAGATAAAGATGAAAATGAAAACCAATCGACTGAAGACATGGATGTAAATGATGGGGCAAATGACGGAACACAAGTAAATGTTGGGGTAAATGATGCTGCAAATGTGATAAATGATGGGGTAAATAATGCTAGAAATGATGGGGTAAATGATGCTGTAAATGATGGGGTAAATGATCAGGCTGTGGTTCAAGATGGGGTAAGTGATCCTGTAAATGAGGTAAATAATTCGGGAAATGCAGCTGAAGAAAATGATGGTATGAATGTGGACTTAGATATAACAGATAATAGTGAGGTTGTGGTTAAAGAGAAAAATACAGGGTTGGTAAAGGAGAAAAATACAAATGTTGTATCAACGGGAGATGTAAACATAAATGAGGAAGAAAGCGTCAACAAAGAAAAAAAAGCGTTGGGTGAAGAAGCGTCAACAAAGCAAGAAAAGCGAGACATTGAACCTACAAGGACTGTTTCACAGATTATGAGAAACATGAGAAGCAAAGGTCAATTAAACGTTTCCAAATGATACGAGCCTTGATTGAAACAATGATTCGACAATGAAAAGACGTTGGAAATCTCGAAAACTGGTAAAGATGCAACAAAGAAAAATTTGGATTTCACACCACCAAGCTTCGATTTGTTTTCACAGAGTGACGACATGTTTGGATTGGACAAAGTCTTGAAGCTACCAATTGCTCAAGCAACAGATGCTGAGAAAGATGATGAAACCATTCAGCAAAATGATGTTGAAAAAGGTAAAAAGGACATGGAAAAAGTTCAGAAGAATGCAGAAGAACCTAGAACTGAAACTGTAAATACCAAAAGGCCGAAGGTTACAATAAAAGTAGTTCAAGAGCAACCTTCACCAACCACAAGGAGTAAAGGAAGCAGTTGGTAACCCGAAGATGGAAGTATCACACCAGCTGACGCAATTAGTGCAGTTCCTATAAGATACATGAAACCAGGAAACACAAATGATAATCAGGTTGAATCGGAAAAGGAAGTAAGACAAAAAAGGGAGAGGGTATTATCAGGTGTATTGCTATCTCCATACGTCAAGAGGAAGGTCAGCATCACAAACAATTTGCAGGCTGATGAGAAACCTATCGTCGAGTTCATATTCAGCGGAACGTTGCCGGCTAAGTAAGTAAATGTAAATTTGACAAATATATAGAGTATTATTTATTTTTAGTGCATCACAGTTGAATTATTATTGCATCCCTTTTATTAAACTGGCTTGTTTACATATGAACAACGATATTGTTTTCAAAACAATGAACATGGAGGTCCCAAGGGTGGTATTTGAGAGCATGCGTGAAAGTTTACCGGTGACAAGTGCAGCTATAGACGTATGGAGTATAATTCAAAACAATGACAAGAAGTGAAAACAGGTATCTTCACGCTTTTGTTTTGCAAAAGCAGGAATGATGGTAAGTGAATTCAATAATATTCATACATATTTTCCTATACAAAAATAATTGATAAAATTTGAATCAAATTTATGACATATTGTATAATGCATTTTGTTTTACGGATGTCACAAAACCCCGAGGACTTTAAAGAAAAATGGATGAGGTGCTCAGTATTCTACAAAAAGAACCTTGACAAAGTTGGTGGTAAGATTTAAAACAAAACACTATACATTGTTTATTCAAACTGTTGTTTAACGTAAATATGTATCTGAAATGTATTTTCCCAATAACCATGCCAACAGATGAAATCAATCGATACTACCTTATTGTCTACAATTTGAAGACAATGGAAGTAGATATTATCGATAACAAGCATGATGACAGTCAAGACATACATAAAAGATACGGGGATATTCCAAAGGCACTGGTAAGAAACTTTAATTCGCACGCAAATGAATATGTATGAATATGAATGTTTGATGTTAAGATAATGGCGGATAGTTTGATTACTGATTGTGTTGATACTATTTTCGATCTCGTTTCGTTCTTGGGTATGATTTAATTGAGAATATAGATACTCTTGATTTAATTGCCTTAACGCAAAAATTATACCATAACATGTATGATGCTATTTTGACGTAGTGAATGTGAATACGATATATGCTGTAAATATGACGTGATTCATAATTTATATATAAACTTAGCTATTCAGACTTTAAATATCATAAGGAAATTAGTTTGTTTATTGATGTATCATACATAACAAAGTTATAGGTTAGTATGGAGTTAGTGATTATAATTAGTGCAATAAAAAGTTTATTAGTGTGGATGTTGTATTAATAGCGCATCTGGGTTCAGATTTTATATTACTTAGTAGTATGGTTTGAGTTGGTGGTGCAAATGAAACTATTATTAGTTGTATGGATAATATATATGCACCGAGCGATGCAATGCATGAAATATTTTAGGTTTATTATGTAGTTTACGTTGTCAATATTATTTATATATATATATATATATATATATATATATATATATACACATATATATATATTTTAAATTCTTGCATCAAATATTATAAATAAGGTGCATCTAAATGTATTTAACATATATTGATTAACACATTCAATTACTGAGACAAAATCATTTGCGTTATATCCGCACTCAGTGGAACACCCATCTGCAACTAAAATAGCAACATCAAAACATAAAATCACGGAGTGGAGACAAGATTGAACCGCGTTGATTCGGGATTTTCTAATGAGACACATGGAGACATTCTTTGGAAGGAAAAAGAGTTCAATTGCAGTGCGAAAAGAGAGTGCCCAACAACTAAACCAGATAATCGGGCTTGAAAGAAGTACGTGGTGAAGATGTTGATGACAACTATCAACGAAAAAGGCGGATGCTAGAGCAAGAGTCTAAAAGGTACAACAATTTCAACGAAGCTCAAAAGTCGAATTTACATAAGCATTTCAACGTCTTGACCAAGGGTTCAAACGTATTTGATGCACGAAGAGAAACTCAAGAAAAATGGAGCTTTCTGAACAAATTTACACCAACAAACAATATGATGTGATAAATTTGAATTCTGAACTAGATCTACGTACTTTACCGTATTATGATGGTCTCATATTAATATAGGACATAAAACAATGTTATGTAGCAGGTCAAATCGTATGTCTTTGACTCTATGAATGGCATGTTACATATATGGGTTATAATGAATGATGTTGAAATGTGTTTAAACATAGATGCGTTATAATGGTGCATCAATATGATATAAAAAAGGTGAATCAAATTGATAATTACTGATACATATGTGAACGATGAGAAACTTACATTAAATAGTGTTTTTTCATAACTTTCACATATGATTCTATGAATGACATGTTACATTACCTTATAAGTGGAAATGTGTTTAAACATACATGGGTTAGAATGGTGCATCAATATGATATAAAAAGATGAATCCAAATGATAATTACTGATACATATGTGAATGATGTAAAAAATTACATTAAATGATGTAAAAATAACTGAATCAACTGAAAAGTTAATATTGAAAATTATGGCATCAATATTTTAAAAAAGTGTAAAATTAATATATGAAACTTAATAACTAACCATACAATATAGTAAAATCAGTGCATCAATATTTTAAATATACTGCATCAAGCAACAAATTTTACAAAGATGCAATTACATAAAATCAACTGTATAATCAAATGTATAATCAAATTTATGCCAATTACAAAAAATCAAAATATCATAAAACCTGAATCCAATACAGATGCAATTCCATAAAATTCCAATAAACCTGGATCCAATACAGACGACAATTCCGTAAAAAATCAACAATCCATATACATGCATCAGACAAGCATGACATTATTACGCATATTATGCTTATTTAGAAAATCCTAAAAAAATAAAAAAAAACAAAGAAGACAAATTGCAATTGAAAGTGTATATAGGTGCATATCATAATCAGTAAAACGTTAATCACTCCTCGTAATTAACATCCATGGCACGAGTAGAACAACATGCTCTTTTGTTACCAGCCCTGATCTTGTCTTTATAAGGGCCTGTCCTGGAATTATGTCCTTCAGCCTTCCCACAAGTGAAACAAACTCGTCTCTTCTTTCCTGCTTCAGATTCTTTGCGAATTATCTCATCAATATTCTTCCATCGAGTATGAACCCCAGTCCCTTTGTTCTTTGATTGTTTCGGAACCTTTATAACAACACCTTCAGGTTCACTAACACCAAGCATTGAACAAAATGTATCCGATTTACTCTTCTTTAAACCAACTGGAACATCAGATTCGGCCATAGAGAGAAGATCAGATAACTCCAAACGATACACATCAAGCTTTTCTCTACAAGGCATCAACCTGTCAACCGTGTCTTCAACAATACGACGAATTGAGCGAATAACAGCATCTGAGCTCGAATCAGCAGCATTAACAAACGCATCCAAACAAACATCATCAGGAGTCTTACACCACCTATCAAGCACATACTCTCTCGGGAAATCCTCAACACCATTTAACCTCAAAACGTAAAAGATATGGCGGCAAAGTAACCCAAACAAATCAAACCTCTTGCATGAACAGGTAACAGACATATCAGATGAACAAAACAACACCTGTATAATTAAAAAAATAAATAAATTATTGCCTTATTTAATGTATCTAAATATATATACTACAATCATTTAAATGTAACAAATCAGAAAATATTCAATAATCATCAATTTACTGCACCTGAATGTAACAATTAAAGCGAATATAAATACGATAATTAGTGCATCTAAACACAACAAAAAGGGCATCTAAAAATTAAAATATACATACAAGTATTTACATACCATACATCCGCAGCTTAAGAAAATAAGCTACAACAAGGGCATCTAAGAAATAAGCTATAAGCTACTACAAGGCTACCGAAGCTTCCATAACCTAAAACTAAACTTAACCATTAAAGTTATCCTCTGCAATTGAATTAGACCCTAAAGCACAAGTTAAAAGCATCTAAGCACAACATCGGTTTCCTAAAGCTTAGGCCAAACGACACGAAGGAATGCTTTGAGCTTAAATTCAACTAATCTAGGAAATTCTTAAAATAAAATAAAATAATCTAGTGAAAGATAACCAACCAAAGAGCATATTTCAGTTTTCACTAAAAATACATTATCATGCGATTTTAAAAATAAAAAACAACAATGGATTGGGATAGATGGTAAATTGATGTGCGAGAGGGGAAAAAGAAAAGCGAGGCCTAATAAGCTAATGCTACAAGCTTCTAAAGGATTCTAAAAAGGCATCACATATCAAATCTAAACAATAAGCTATGAGGAATAACAAATATCAAACCATATCAACAAGAGGATAAGCAGGTTTAAAATAGAATAAGTATGGTGCAGACCTAAAAGGCTACTAAAGCAAACTATATGAACTAATCTAAGGCTAAAGCGAATATAAATACGATAATTAGTGCATCTAAACACAACAAAAAGGGCATCTAAAAATTAAAATATACATACAAGTATTTACATACCTCAAAAACTTCAAGCGATGCCTTGTCATTCCACTTTTAACACCGTGTCCCGAATGAAATATTTCTCAAAAAGCCCAATCTCTTGAGTGCTAACGAGACAAACAATTAAATAAATAAGCATAAATTTCTTCTTGTATATCAAAGAACACGTTCAAAGTATAAATCTCGTGACATCCTTTTCTAATTTCAAACCCGACGCATATCCGGTTTTTATACCTAGATTCATGATCATTTTTTTTTGAGAATACCTCGAGAATCCATAGCGAGAATCAAAATGACTAATAAACTCAACAAGGGTTAAGTTTGCATTAGTCCATCTCCCAAAAAATGATTCTCGATTCGGACCTCGATGTTATGCGCATCAAACCGGATAAGTCTTCATCAGCGCAAAAAGAAGGAATCCATCTAGACCTCATATCGTAAATATCGAAAGCCACTTATTTTCAGACAGGCCAAACTCATCAATGATCGATTTCCATTCTTCCTAAAAATACTTGGCGAAATCGATCATTCCAAACGACAACACATAATCGTTTCCTAAAGTCGGTGTTATTGCAAACCGAAGAACCAACTGTAAAAAAATGCATCGAATGATAAAAATAAGTGCATCAAATACTAAATGTTTCATTATTACAAAACTTAAAATTCGAATATACCTTAACCGACAATTTACGCATGATGTGCCACATGCAAAACGATGCGCGTTAGGAAAACATCGGCAATGGCTTGTTTCATCGACGGGTCTGGTAAGTCACAACAACTTGCGGATCGTTTAAAATGCCTTTTAAAAGCCCGCAAAAGCCACTTATAAGACGCTATTGTTTCATCAACAAGCAACCCGGCACCAAAAGTAACAGATCGGTTATGATTATCAATGCCGATAAAAGGCACAAACACCATTCTGCACTGTAATTGATTTTTAGTGCATCGGTTTATTATAAAAGGTGCACCAATATATATGAAAAGTTGAGCGATAAATAAATCGACAAAAAAGTAAAACTAAGGCATGAAACATACTTGTTCGACCTAAAGGTGGCATCAAAGGATATCACGTCTCCAAAAGCGGTAATTCATCTTGGCACAACTATCACCCCAAAACAAAGCGACAAAGAATCTCCTTCACCTTTATAGTAATCGACAAAAACCCTCGCAATACTTCTCAAGGTTCTCTAACTTCTCCACCACCATCTGGCGTCACGGTCTCCAATAAAGGTACTCACATCCCGTTTAAAATTCTTGCAGTCCACCACAGTTGCACCAATGTTCTCGAACCCTCCGTAAATCTCTTTCATAAGCCTAAACGCTCTAACAGGTCAAACATTGGAATTCGATACTTGCATCAGAAAATGTTGCTTAGAACACCCCATGTCCCTTGAACTCATTAAAAACTGCATGTCTTCTTTTGAAACTAGCGGATGGTTGTGTTCTTCAACAAACACGTACACCTCATACATAACCCCATCGACTTTCCTAACCCTCAACTTAGCTAAACAACCAGTCTTACACGAAGTATTCTTCCTAAACTTTTTCTTAACAAAAGAATCACCAACCAGTGACAAGTCAATTCCCTTACCCTTATTGTCAATCATCAACACCTTTACCATTCACCCTACCACATGCGGCAACATCGAATCCGACCTATGTCTATCATACATTGAATATCTTTTCTTCCACCTCTATTACAACTAAAGTACTTAATACTAGGACAATCGCTACCATCGGGATTGCTCTCGATTACCAAGCTTAATATCAAACCCTACCATTTTTGAATAATGTCGTAAAAGTTGTGCGCTTGCACCAAGGACACAAACACGGTTCCTTTTGCGGTTTAAGAGACACATCCACATCGGGAACCCAAACCCTTGACCCATCAATAACAAGCGAAACACCAGTAGATCGATCACCAACATTTGAGACATTAACAACCGATGAAGAACTAGATGCACTAACAAGCCTCGAACTAGAATCATCACTCACTGAGCCAGAGCTAGATACACGTACACCATCAAAACCTAAACTAGAACTACCCCCACGCACATAACTACAACTGCTGCTTTCGCCAACATTGTTTGAAGAATAAATCGTACCTAACCCTGAAGATATGAAAACACAACTATTAGAACATGTTTGTGTAACTAGTACTTATAACCAAATATAAAAAGTGCATCTATATATATATTCAGTGCATCTATACACAAAAAAAGGTGCATCAACAAACTTACTCCACTAAATTCATATCAATTGCATCAACTTATCACTTCACTTCAAGTTATACATTGTGCATATAAACTTAATCAACTTATCCGTATCTGACTATCTAATCCAGTATCACTTCAAGTTATACATTCAATGCATATAAACATACTTAATCCACTAATTCATATCAATCGCATACAAGTGCATCGGATACAAAAATAAAGGTGCATCAACAAACTTGTCAATCGCATAAACTTATCACTCCACATAAAAGTGCATCCGAATACAAAAATAAAGGTGCATATCAACAAACTTAATCCATAATTAGGTATACAAGTGAACACGAATACAAAAACTTAATCAACTAATTCATATAAATCACATACAAATGCATCGAATACAAAAATAAAGGTGTATCCACAAACTTAATCCACTAATTAGTATACAAGTGCATCGATACAAAAATAAAGTGAATCAACAACACTTATATCAAATATTGCAGCAACAACAACGTTAATATGAACATAAACAAATCTGAAGCATCTGTATCACAATATCAACAACACTTATATCAACTATTGCAACAACAATAACATTAATATGAACATGATTGATAAATTAGTGCATCTGTATTATACAGCAAATCGATTTAATTAATATATATATATATACATATATATATATATATCTCTATATTATATATAACAGAGGCGTTACACGTAGATAATGCCACGTAAACGCCACATCATTGCCCAGTAATTCATTATCAGCCATGTCATCATAAATTAATGCCACCTAAGCAATCATTAATAAATTTCGGATTTTTTTAAAGCATTTTTGAAAATTGTTTATAAAAAAAGTCCCTTGCAAGGTTTGAACCTTGGTTGTTTTGATAAATAACTTGTGTGTTTACCACTTAGGCAACAAGTTATTTTGATAATTATGTTGCATATTATTATCTATAAATCTATGCAACCAATTATTGACCATTTTTATTAGTTTGAAAAGCAATGTATTTATCTTATAAAATTATATAGCACATATCCATTCTTAATTTAGTTTCATATTTTCAGAATTATTACGTATAGTTTTTGTGCATGAAAAAAACTCCAATCACAAATTTAGGGTTTTAATAATTTTTATTGTGTTTTTGTGCAGGAATCATCATCATCATTATTTCAATGGAACTCGGTGGAAGTAATATTGATCCAAAGGTATGTTATGCCTACCTATAACTACATTACTTACAGCCCTAATACCATTCGGTTCTACAACTTTTCTCTTTTTTTTTTTTTTTTTTTTCTCAAAAACAATATAGCTCGTCTGGTGGTTGATAAAGATACAAAGCGATCAAAGGGAATTGTTTATATTTCTTATGTACAGACATAATCTGCAGCTAGGTTTGAATATTTCTTAGCCCCATAGTTGTACCTCTATTAAGGGTGCTATATTTTGCAAATATATATATATACAGATTGTTGTTTCATAAATATGTACTTTTGCAGGTTGTGTTGTTTATTTGCTTGACAATTATTTACATGGGTTTTAACTTTTGTTATTTTTATTGATCCGGCTTCTAATTTTATGCCAAAAGATTGATTCGAGCTAAGATTTTAGAACTTGATAGACTTCTTCTAGGTAACAAAGATGCTTGACACAAGACCACAACAAACAATAAATCCCATGAAGTCCTATGCAAGTTGCAATGTCAAAGTAGATTTTCGAGTTTGTTCATTCGTAATGGTTCATTCTTTACTTTTACCGGGTCATCCATGGATTGTGGATAATACAGTTGCTCCCCATAAACCTCTAGACTATGTGGTTATATTATGCCTTAAGCACTCTTTAGCAATGAACAAACTCAAGAAGGTGAGTTTACGTGTATGATTTTAGCTAGCTTTCTTTCACTCGATTTGTTTAGTCAAATAATTGAGACACACTAAGAAATTTGTTCATTTTCAGGGTATAACAGAAAGGTTTTCATAAGAGGAGATTGTTGTCTTTGTGGGTGCTTAAATCTATCTCGGCTGAACAATTCATAACGGTTTCTAATGCTATCAATGCTGCTAACGTTTGTCATGTGTGTCAACTGTGATAATCATTGGAAGTTCTGTTAAAGGATTATCAGACTGTTGGTTAGTTAATAACTTCTTTGAGTTAGAAGCTGGAGTTGTTTAAAGTTCTGTTATCCATAAAGCTTTATCACATCTGGCACCAGCTAAATATATCAGGTCAGTTAGGTGTCGAATGAGTCCTATTGTTTCGTTTAAGTTTTTTTTTCTTATTGCTGTAAGATGTAGGAGTTTGTTTAGGTTTCTCTAATGCTTAGGTGTAGGAGATTATCCACGCCTTTATGTGTGCGAGGCCATTGTGGTTGTAAGAGATAGTTTACCTTCTTTGAAAATGTCTCTAAGTCGTACTTTAACTAATACTAATATATTTGATTAATCCTAAACCTTTGCAGTTAAGTTATAAGGGTTTTCAAAATTGAATCAGGTGGCAGTCAAAGAGACAAAGAGTAAAGCCAGCAATACTCGAGGCAAGAAAACAAGGTGGGTAGTCGCTTTGAAGTTTGAAGATAGTACACCAAGAAACTAGAATTTGTAGTCCGTTTGGCTATGTCGGTGATGGCGGATGTCCTACCCATTGGTACAATCTTGGCGATTGTCATAAACCGGTGATCAAAAGCGACTCATGCTGCAAGGATATTGTAGATGTAGATGTATCCGATGAGCCATCGAAATAAGGAAAGAGTTAGACGGGTTCAAAAGAGATAGAAAAGCAGAAACCAAAAGAAAGATCGAGATTTTTTCTTGAAGCAGATCATCGAGTTGTTATCACAAGCAGATGCTACTAGAGATTATGAGCGAGTTAAGGATCAACAAAGGCTAGGGTGATTGGACGCTACAATTCAACGAAGAATCTATTCCACCTTTTAAGGCTTTAATTTGTGGTATTACTAAATCGGTGATGGTTGATCCGTTAGTCGTCCAATGGTACGCATACTCGAGAGAGGCTATCGAAGCATGGTTCGGGTCTAGAGAAAAAGCGATCCGTTACGGATGAGGCACTTGAAGATTTGTCTTCGGACCAAATATTCAAGCGAGACGATTAATTCAAGAGTGGAAAGAGCTCAACTACTACATGATAATTAGATCCTGCAAAGCTAAATTATTGTCAGAAAATAATTTATCTGTTAAAGACGCCCCTTTCACAAATGCAGGAGCTTATAAAAGAAGATTCAGTTAATAAAGATTGGATTTCCATTGGTGGTCAAAGGGGTGCTTATATGTGGCAGTGGATGTGTGTTTGTTTGCTGCAACATTAAAGATGTACCCGTTGATCCATGTTCAGGTTTAATTTATATTTTACTCCATATTGTATGCTAGAAGTTAAATGTCAGTAGATTTACTTGCAACCTAACTTTATCTTCCCTTGGTTCAGCATTACAGGCCTTGACATCCGCTTCCCTTTTTTCCAACCACCGCAATCATTCGAGATTTCGTAACATACCTACGAGTACACCCCATTCACGCTCTTCACGTGTTCCACGTTCAGCGCGCAAATTCGTGTAAGCGCTTATGTTTTGATGATTAGCAACCAACACTTTATTGTATACCGTAAAATTGTTATTCGGTTATGGATTACCATGTTTTTTTTTCAAGACCAAAACTTGGTTCCCGGTAATATCCTTCTCCGAACCACCTTACACACGTAAGTTTATTTAGAAGTCGAATTGGCACATTTAAGATTTAGTAGCTCTATAATGTTGGGTCTACTATGTTTATAACAGTATATGAAAGCTTTGTGGTATGTACCATGTTTCTTTTATTGCAGAAACATTCATATTTCTGTATGTGGGAATGGATGCACTCGATTATGAGAAATGGAAAATGAGCACCTTAAGGTATCCGCTGTGTCCATGTAACGTTCATAGTATTTTCCTGTTTCAAACTTTTTTTATTACTTATATGGTTGAGATAAAACACACTTGAACTTGACCCATCCATAAGTAAATGGGTTGAAATTGCCATGGCTAATGGAATTGTCTCTAATTTAACAACATTTATTGTCAGACAAGAAGTGATGGAATTGGTTGCTAGGAGTGGGAAATTTGATCCGACATTTGTGGGCTTCACAGGTAACTCAAAGATAACAAAGATTTATTCTTGGCAAAAGCGATATATTGAGCACTTTTCCTTAATGAAGGCATTCTACATATTCTCTTTATCGGTGACTTTATCGGTGTTGACGAGAGGTACCGGTTGTTGCATGATCCTCCCTTATATACATTCATCGGACACGTTATTTTCCAATTTTAATAATCTTATTCTAGATATGTTTCATTCAATCATTAATTATTCGATTGGCGGGTTTCAAGCTTACGGTCAATTACATTTCAAGCCACCACCACACGATGGCATGGTGGACCACAAGGAGCGACAAAAGCATACCTCAGGTCCATTGGCTAATGAATGAACAAGGATGTCAATGGTGCCAAAGTCCTCTTTCACAGATTCAGCAACTTCCTACAAAACATTAATGTTGCATTAGCTATATGATATGAAACATGTCAGTTGGTTTAACTCGAATTATAATAAAAAAAATTATGCTTATACCTTTTAGCGTTTATTTACTCTTAATATAAGTTGTTTCAGTAACTATTTATCTTCTTGATAGAATTTGTACTTAGAAAATAAATCCAAAACACCCTTTAACTGTGCAATAAGCAACAAAGATTTAACAATGACGTTTTCGGTTTGTTGCATTTGCAGTATGGTAAAAGCCATATTCCATGCTCTTCGTGCGGCTCTAACCTAAAGAGATTAGATTTTTGCAACATTTTGGTATAAAGATTGGCACCTCTGATAAAAAAACTAAAGGAGAAGCTCCAGTTAAATGGGTCTCTCTTATTATGTAGGCTACTTCTCAGTCATATTATGAGTTTTTTTGTGTTTTCTTTTTATGATGAATGTTATGTTAATCATTGCAGGCATGTGCTTTGAATCCATAATGTGATCCATATTAGGTGAATAGATGAAAGCTTATGGTTTGTCTTTGTTTTGCAAGATTTATGCATCGTTTAATTCGGTATATGCTATGTTCAAAGAACATTACTTTCGATGTCAGTTTCAAATTGTGTAAGTTTTCAACATCGGTATTGTTTTATGCGGTGTGTCCGAAACAATATAGTATAGTTTCATGTGGTGCAACATCGGCCAAGATCAACTTTGAATTAAGCGATGAGAAGTCAAGAGATGAGCATTTTTAGTGACGGACCCAACCAGGTTTGAGCTTTTACCCAACCCTTTTCCCACCTTTAATAGTAAGCAATAACACCCATTTAAAGAGTAGGTTAAAAATTTGAACTTATCAATATAAGCCGAAATCACATGTAGTTTTTGTGTTCCTGATATAAGTTTTGTATAGATGGCATTATGGGTGGGTCAATCGGGTTGGGTAATGGGTCAAAATGTACTAAAGTTATGATTTAACATAGAATAAAGGGTGAAAATTAAGTGGGCCCAATGGGCGGGCATAATGTTTCATATGGATTTGGAAGGTGGACGATCGATGGCATTCAAAGCGAGCAAGATCGCAGGATTGGTTACATGGAAAATAAGATTATCTCCTTGGGCGAATCACGGTACTCTTCATATGTCAACCTAATGCTTACATAATTTGTATATTTCACATTACATTCGGTTTAAAAGTTCATCCAATTCGATTATTTGGTACCACATAATTTCTTTCTAAACACAATGCCCAAATGTCAAATAATCGTTTAGTCCATATTGGTTTCGAGTCAAAAGGTTTGTGATCGATAATAAAGAGTTGTTTATTTCAAGTGAATTGAATATGCATCCTTTTCTTTGATGTTGTCACATTTGAGTATGTATATTAATTGGTCGTTTACTAGCGACTTGTGGCTATGGTATACTGATTTAATGTCCTTTATGGGTCAAAAAATGAGGACGATGGCGATGATGATGAGAATGACAATGCCAAGTCCGAAAAGGCTGAATCTTCTAGGGAAAATGAAGTGGTTGAAGGCGACAATGACGCTAATGCTACCCGTGACCTGAAGAATCAAATGTTGAAACTTTAAAACACAAGTAGATAATTTAGCTTCGGTGGAAGCACATGATAAGTCGGTTGAAACAAGTACTATTATTGATGAACAATCAAATGAGATTCTTGAAGGTCCTTTGGAGACAAAACTTGCGCTTCAAGTAGAAGAAAGTATTGTTGAAAAGCCTATTGTAACAGAATAATGATAAATCGAAGAGGTGATTATCAACGCTATGGTACAAAGTGAAGCGTAGGATCGGTTTGTATCAGAACCAACCGCTCATCATCTTTGAGCAATTAGAGGTTTCGAGGTTCCCGACTATAATGCAACGTAAGCGAGTCAATATTAGTTTCGAAGATCAAGTTGCACGTCTTGTACATGAGCCGGATGAGGTAGAACCGCCTCTTGATTTTACAAAGGCAACTTTTAGTCCAAGATTATATGAAACCGATTTTGAATCGAATTAAGTTTCAAGTTTTATTAACGGTCGGCATTGGATAGCGTAAGGACGCTTATGGGCTTAAATAAGTCCATAAGGTTAACTTGATAAGTGCTTTTAAATGAGCTTATTAACTATTCGATTTCAAATGTGCTTAGAAGCCCAAAAATAAGCTAATCCAAACACTCACGAAGTTGGTCTTCTTTGAATTATTATTGTTTATAGGTTTATTTGAATAGTTCTTGTATATTTTAATGATATCTGAGATGTTGCGATCAAGTAGAAATCGGAAAAGATAGCCGTTCTTATTACTATAAGATTAAGCGGAGATGAATATCCGATGTGGTTCGCAGGTCTTCTTTGAGATCTGCGACATATTATCTCGAGATAAATCGATTTCATACATTGCGATGAATTGGGTGGTTAAAAATATCAGCACTACTTAACATATCTTTATCCATGTTTGTTAATAGTATTACTTTTAGAATATAACTACTGGATCGTATACAACATTTTTTTACAAATATTGTGTACAAAACTTTTGTCCCACATCAGTTAATGAGCAACTTTTGATGTATTCATAACCAAGAATGAAGTGCCTTATACCAGCCTTCTCTAGAAATCATCGTGATAAGATTGTGTAAGCTTGAAAGAAAAAAAAGGTACGAATCTTTCTTTAAACTTGACACCGTCTTATGTCGGTGATGCTATGAGATAGTAATTTTTATTGCAGGGTCAGCAAGCCATCACAACCACATGCTTAACAACTGGAGATATATGTAAATGAGATGTCTCGTGGTGAAATAATCATGGGTTAGACAAGTCACATTAAGATGAATCACTGCAGTTAAATGTAAAAAAATTATATATGTAGATACTTAATTGGCTCAATACGCAAAAAGCATGAAATCAAATAGTTAAGTCGGGATAGATTCTGGATTCAAAACTACCTGATTGGCTTGACACTCCTTTCCTATATGTAAGAATCTGCAACACAAAGGTCTTTGGCAGGGACAATGTTGGAAAATTTAGTGCACTTGTGGGATTAGTTCACACCTGGTTTTGGGTAAGGAGGTACGGAGTGTACATCCATGAGGTCTCTTAACACCCTGACTCAATAGTGATTTGTGCTGGTAGTATTGGTTACTATTGATAGTGTAGTATTGGTTACTATTGATAGTGTAGTGGCGATGGTTCTCGCTGGTAGTGTTATGGTTTACTACGGATAGTCGAATGCATACAGTATTAAAATGGACCTATGCATACGGGTACTACATATTGTTCTATAAATCTTGATGTTCATTTATTTTAACCTTTCTTACGCTACTAATAGCTTCGTATACATATATATCTAACTATTCGAAAAGTAATACACTCAAAGAATAATCACAGTCATGCTTGCCCATTGGTGGCTTTAGTATCTAGTATATATATATATATATATATATATATATATATATATATATATATATATAATAATAATAATAAATAACACATCATAATACATAACAAACAGCAATTAATAAAAAATTAGTGCATCTCTACAAAAAAAAAAATCGGATTAAGCTAAAAACACAAGCTGCTAAAACATAATCATTAACATATATGATAAAAATAACAAAAATAAAATAAAAATAGACTAAAAACAAACAAATCATCATATAACACACACATTAGGTCAATATCAATAAAATCAACATATAACATAATCGGTATGAAGATTAACATCTAAAGTAAAGGGAAAAGCGTGTTACATCACATAATCATACAATTAACGCAAAAAATAACGATTATAGTTACGATTGACATACGATTGATGTCGGAATGTGTCATTATGATTGGCGAATCGGTGCATCAACGAGCTCTTTGATTTGTGACAGGAAAAAATGAGTGAATCAAGTTTTTCATTTTATAGAGAAAATGAGAGAATTTTGGAAAGGATAATCTCAAATAATGATTTTGATTTAACATTATATACGGTATTGTAAAAATTACGGAATTTACCTCAAAAAAATAAAATGTTACATTTAGGCCCTGTAGTTTGGTGAAAAAAAAAGGAGGGAAGGGGGATGATCTAACGGTTGAGATCAACTAAACTTTTCTCTGAGATCAGCTTTTAAATGATCCCATATATATATATATATATATATATATATATATATATATATATATATATATATATATATATCCGGATCGATTGAGAAAAGTTTTAGATTGAGAAGAATGAAAGCATTCAGATCGTTCATCTCACTATATTAATACAAGGGCATGATAGGTATTCATAATTCTATATTTCCTTCTCATTAAAACTACTTTAATGCACCCATTAATCTTCACCTCCTCCATATATAAATTAAAAAATGACTAACTAATTAATTTTTCTTATTTTGGTTCTTTGTCTTCATTCGTCACCTTCAGGTCAAAGAATCCTTTATACGCTTAACATTACTCTCAACTTTTATAATTTTTTAATTTGATTATTCGTAGAATTAGTAAGCCTTTTTACATTATTATAAGTATTGTTTGTTATTAGTTAGCTAGTATCAAATACGTAGTAATACAAATTCGAAAAAGAGTAATTGAATCAGTCCATCATTTTCTTTTCAGTAAGGATTGATTCAAAATAAAAAACAATGACTTACTTTTGATTAAAAAAACAAATACTATTCAACAAAACACTAACATTTCTTTTTGATTCACTAATTGATTATGATTCATAAACCGAATAAATGATGCATGATTCACAAATTGACAAATGATGCAAAATGAAATTACTATTTTTTCTAAAGATTCAAATTTTAAAGCTACAATGTTTTTATGATTCAAAATTGACAAAATCTAAAGCTAAAATTTTAAAGCTAAAGATTCAAAATTTAAAGCTACAATGTTACATTTAAAAAGCATGAATCATATATTTTGCCAATTATTTTATTTAGTTGTGGTTCTAGTATTTTAAAAAAGTAGTCTTGAACCTTCGAATAAGTTTGTATTTAATTGGTGATTAATAATAAATTAAAAGATATGATTGATTCACAAAAACATAGATGCTTGAAAATTAGGATGACAACAAAAATATATCCAGATCCCATCATGCGATCAAATTTTGAATATCTAGAAACCGTAATAGTAGGAGTATTTAATCTTCAATAAATTCTTTCATGATTCAATTACTATTTTACCCTTTTGATTTAAATTAATGACTTGTATAATACATTAAAATTAATTGATTTGAGTGGCACAGATTAACCTCGGCCTACCGATAAGATAAAACGCGTATATATATATATATATATATATATATATATATATATATATATATATATATATATATATATATATATATATATATGTCTTGATTAGAAAGTGTAATTAGAGAAAAGTGAAAAAAAACGTTATAGAGTCTATTTTGAAACATCTCAAACTTGAGGGTAAGTTTTGAAAACCCTCCCACCCACCCATAAAAAAAAAAAAAAAAAAAAAAAAAAAAAAAAAAATCATAAAAAAAAAAAAAAAAAAAAATTGGAAATTTTTTTTCATAAAAATTATAATTGTGATGCACCTTTTTTTGTGCATCTCGGTTATAAAATTGGTGCATCATAGTTATAAGCTGCTTTTTTTAAATGTGATTCACCAAAATATAAAATGCATCGATCGCATATGTTATTAACTTATTAGGAAAAGTTTTGAATTAGAACCTTGACCTGTGTATAAAAAGAGATTTTTCAAATGATTCAACACCGTTTATTTTATTAATCACATGGTTAATATACAATGAAATCAATTATCCTAACATGTTTTGAGTTATTTTGTTTTACTTTTCATCCATTCACGATGGTTAATATCTTATTTAGCGTTATCGCGATGACAAAGCGTGTTATAACAAAGAGATGCTTGGCTCTACCATGGCTACCATCCGTCTGGTTGTACAACTAATGCCCTTATAAGTATAGTACGTTAAGTTATTTGATGTTATAGGAGCGTATTAGGTAATGATCGTTGGTGGTCCCCACCTCCAGCTCCAGTTATCTTGTTTCCATTACTAGGTAAAGGGTTGATTCTGGTAAGTGAAGTTTAAAGGTACACTTCTTATTTCTAACGGATACAACCATTGCCAAGTTACCCTAAATCAAATTTGCCTTTTCAAACATATGTAACTAAGTAGCCAATAAAAACATACGATATAGCCCGATGAACAATCGTAATTGACTCGAAAAATCGTCGCACCCTCTTGCATCATACATCTCTGTAGTTCTCTTGTTTAAATATTTTCTGAATCATATTATACATTAAACATTACAATTTATACTTGCAATAAATACACAAACACGTAAATCAATTGTCATGGGTCAAAATAAGAAAGTCAACAATAAAAGTCAAACCCACATCAACAACAAGCAACACCATCAACCTCAAATTTGTTAATTGACATTTCTCCAAACATCTTTTGTGCACTATAATCTTTTTCATTTTTTACTTGATAATAACCATCATATACTACAAAATCTTCCAATTCATCATCAAGATTCAAACTAAAACTTCAACTTTTAACACTATTACAAGAAAATTGCGTTTTCTCAACATTACCTACTTTTGTTGACTTTCTTATTTTGACCCATGACATCAATCAGGCTAAGACATAAACCCTTAATTAAATACTTCCAATTCAAAATACCCAATTACCTATAATCCTACGAATTATCATATAAATAAACAGAGTTAATTACGCAAATAAAAGTTATAGGGTCTATTTTGAAACATCTCAAACTTCAGGGGTAAGTTTTGAAAACCACCCCTGAAGTTTATAAAAATTTATAACTGTGATGCACCTTTTTTTTTTTGTGCATCTCAGTTATAAAAATTGGTGCATCATAGTTATAACTACTTTTTTTAAGCGTGATTCACCAAAATAAAAAGGTGCATCGGATCGCGTATGTTATTAACTTATTCCGTAAAAGTCTTGAATTAGAACCTTCAACCTTTGTGTATAAAGAGATTTTCAATGATTCAACACGTTTATTTTATTAATCACATGGTTAATATACAATGAAATCAATTATCCTAACATGTTTGAGTTATTTTGTTTTACTTTTCATCAATTCACGATGGTTAATATGCAACGGCGTTATCGCAATGACAAAGCATGTTATAACAAAGAGATGCGGCACTACCATGGCTACCATCCGTCCACAGTTGTACAACTAATGCCCCTTATAAAGTATATTACACTAAGTTATTGCAATGTTATAGGAGCATATTAGGTAATGATCGTTTAGGTATCTCGGTTATAAAATTGGTGCATCATAGTTATAACTACTTTTTAGCTGTGATTCCCCAATATAAAAAGGTGCATCAATCGCATATGATTAACTTATTACGAAAACTTTGAATTAGAACCATCAACCTTTGTGTATAAAAAGAGATTTTAAGCGATTCAACACGCTTATTTTATTAATCACATGGTTAATATACAATGAAATCAATTATCCTAACATGTTTCGTAGTCATTTTATTAATCACATGGTTAACATATTTTTCATCAATTCACGATTGTTAATATGTACTGCGTTATCCCAATGACAAAGCATGCGCGCTCCATGGCTACCATAGATCCGTCTCATGGGTGTACAACTAATGCCCCTTAAAAGCATAGTATACTAAGTTATTGCAATGTTATTGAAGCATATTAGGTAACAATAGTTGGGTGCATCTCGGTTATAAAATCGGTGCATCATAGTTATAGCGTGATGCACCAAAATAAAAATGCATCACGATTATAAAATTTTGGCGGGAAAATTTTGGCCAAAAAAAATAAAAAATTGGTCCCAGGAAAAAAAAATTTTATTGGGAAAAAAATGGGGTGGGGTAGGTGGAATTTACAAAACTTCCTTAAAGAATGAAGGAAAATACCATTAGGTCCATGTAGTTTGGTGTGAAAAAGGGAAGAGAAGAGGGGTGATCCGATTGTTGAGATTACTTTGCTCACTTTTCTCTTGAGATCAACTTTTAAATGATCAATCTATATATATATATATATATATATATATATATATATATATATATATATATATATAGATTTGTGTTCTTATGGTGAACACTTTAAAATGAAACACAATAGGCACCAATAGTAATAAGACACATGGCGTTTTATTTAAAGAAAAACAAAATTATTTCATATAATTTAAAGGGTATTTTGGGTAACTCAGCATTTCCTAGTTTTTCTCAATCAAACATTCATACGGTTATAATTTTTTATATATTAAAATCTCCATGTTCTCTCACATAAAATATCCCACCCTTTCATCTCTCTTTTACTCTACCATTGTTGTCATCTAACCCTAGCCACCCAAAACATATCTAGTCATCTTTCTCCCCTTAAAAACTAATCGGATCATCTTTGTTCACGACAACCGGGGTTTAGATCCTAGAAGCGCGACATTAATAGGTTGTTGTGTATTATCGACAAAATGAACGAAAAACTTTTCATTGTTTTTTTTTGGGATCCTTGAAGCGGCGACGACAGTAATGGGTTAACCCTTCATACACAATCTGGCATTCGGTATAACTCCAACAACATATTTGATTTTCGAAACAAACCAAGATTTGAATTTAGTGTTTGTTTGAAGTTATACTGATGTATTAGTTGGTGTAAGAATTAATAGATTGTGTGCAAAAGTTCGCAATGCATCCGGGAAAATAAGAGATGTCTATTCATTCTCGGCGACCTCTTTCTGTGCAATAAGTTTCGCCACTAATGTATGCACTAAGAACCAAGAACAAGGTCAAGGTGCGAGATCTACTAATAAATGGTGAAGGTTATACATATTGGGTTAAAGGCTTCAAATAAGTGGTAGACCCATTATGACTTTTGGTT